>VYXD01013277.1:357198-502705 GCA_013397195.1 Hylia prasina | reverse complement strand
TTTTTTTTCTTCTTATTTACAAAAAAAGGTTGTTCAAAGACCTGGATCTAACTTGTATAAAAGAGTGTGTGATCCTGCTATGATCCTTGAAAACAGAAATAAAACCAGAGGGGCACCCCTGACCCTCCCCCCCGCCTAACACACACACGAGACACACACAGACGCCGGCACAGTCACAAAACAAGAGAGAAACGCTCTGACTCCCCTCCACCAGTCTTTAACAAAAAAATGAAAAAGAAAAGCCACATGTCCTGGCACAAGCAGCAATTTTTCTTCGGTATTTTTATTACTTTTTTTTTTTTTTAAGACTCAGTAATTTACTGCCTCCAAATAACAGCGCCTGTGGCCAATGCTTCAGCAGTCTTGTCTATACAGCAGATCCATACCCTGCCACTGTCCTACTTTTTGAGTCTCCTGCACGGATTTGGATCACTGGGTCAACCAAGCCCCTTCACTTACCTTTCAGGACACTGACTAGCCGAGCGCATGCGTTAAGACGCTCTTCAGCCCTTTCTATTAAGTTGCAGGTAAGGATTTGGAAAGCCTTCCGTTTCTCAACGTGGGTGCACTTTCCTTTGCAGCCAGCCAAAATGCAAAAGAGCTTTAAAACCTTTTTGTGTGTGTGTGTGCCCAACAGCAAATCGCCGAGGGGTATAACACGAGGGTTTATCGGTTTCACGGTAGGTGGTCACTCACCTCTTCAATCAGCTCCCATGTCCCCAAACCCACCGTGTGCCAGGCAGGAGGGAGAGGGCAGAGCTTTTATCACTTCCGGGGCTGCTAAGAGACAGTTTCCAAAAAATCCCACGTCAACAGCATAAAAGGTACAAGAAGAAACACACCGAGCTCGTGACCAAGCCCCTGCCGCCCCTGCGGCGGCCGAGCTTCCAAAGCCGCTACTGCCGGTTCCCCCCCGGGCCACACGAAGGTTCTGCGTGTTCCCGAAAAGCAACTGCTTGCCTTAGAGATCCGCAGCTCGAGGAACGGCTCGGTAAGCACCAAAGGCGACTACAGTTTCTCTGAAGAAGGATAAGGCTGGAGCGGGCACCAACCGCAAGCCTACCACAAGATCAGGTCTCCAAAAGTCTCGTTTCCACGCCGGGGCTGCGTCCGGCCGCTCACCTGACCCTTTCGCAAGGAATATTGCTTTGACTTCAGGAAGAGAGACGTGGATGCTCACACCACACGCCGTCGCAGGGAGGAAACCTGGACCCTGAACTGATGGACTAGAACAAGCATTCACCTCACGCTTCAGTCAGACTGATTCGAGATTGTAGACAAAATAAAAAAAGCAGTATTGTATCTATGTATACATGTATATATTTATATAATATATATACACACACACTCATATAGAGCCAGCTTTCCTACAAGTCAGCAGGTACAAATTACCATCAAGAGCATTCGGATGTGTATTTTAATATTCTACCAATGGAAAAACATAATGGCGACGTGGCAACACGCATCAATAAATAGAGATCAAAAAGAAAAAAAAACGAAAAAGCAAGAGGTTAAAAAAGATGAAAATTAAATACAGATTCTAGCTGTGGATTTAAAATCAGAACTATCGGAGAATGTGGCAATCCTGCAAGTTAAAACTGCAGTTAAAAAAAAAGTATTACAAAATAAACCAGTAGCCTGTTACAGTTCACATTATAAACCCTGGTGTCTTTTTCCTGTACGCACCTTAGGAAAGGGAAGCCTGTTCAAATCAAGAGCCAAGGGAGGGGTGGGGAGAGAAAAAAACCCAACCAAACACACTTTCACAGTGGCCATTTCCCAAAAAGTCCCTTAACATCCATCCACCAGCTGGGCCCCTGCACCTGCCGAGGATTTTGTTCATCCGCTCTTCTCTGCTGAAGCTGGGAGCCGGCCCGAGACACAGAAAGCAGGAGCTCCAGCTGGGCAAAGGGAGCACATATTTACAGAGCCGACCGCTGCTGTTTGTGCATGTGTGTGTATTATATTATATATCACCCACTCGGGCAAGACTTTTCCCACACGAAGCTGCAGATTTCCTCATCACTAGCACTGATTTTTAAATTGAAGGCTTCCGCTAGCGGTTCAAGCCTTAAACACATGGCAAACCCTCCTCCCCACCCCAGGGCAACCTATTTTCCTACCACATCGCCCGCTCCCTGTGCCAGGGCAGTTCTTCAGATAACCTGGGATATGGATTTGCTGACAAGAAATGCTGAGCTCTGTTGAATGACCCCTGCTAAGCTCCCGACCAAATTCAAGCTGTGCACTACATCAAAGTCCAAAACTTCACTTAAAAAGAAAACAAAAAAAGAGGGTTAAAAAAAAAAAAAAGAACTTCAGCAGAGAATGAGGTTTGGAATTTGTTTGTTTCGTTTTTTTTCCTTCTTTCTGTTGTGGGAGGGGTTATGAGGCAAGAGTCCTGGTTCTGAAGTACACAACAGCAAACTTCCAATATGAAGAGATTGTCGAGGGGAGACACTGGTGTGTTGTATTGCTCCACTTTCCCTCCTCCCCCCCACCTAGTCCCCTGCCCCGGACACCCTGCAGAGTGAGAATACAATGAAACTGGTTTGTATTTATAGATATTTTACAAGGTTAAATAAGAACAACAATAATAATAATAAAAAATTGAACACTAAAATGAACAGGTTGGTTGGTTTGTTGTTTTGTTGGATTTTTTTTTCCTCTTTTTAATTTTCTTTCCAAATGTGACCAGTGTTGCTGAGCAAGACTCAAATTACTGGTGATTTTTCCTGTGCAGCTGGCTGCTTGGTACTGGTTCAGGTGGAGTTGGAGGCTGATGCTGTAGCTACACTATTGGTCTGAACTCGTTCTCCTGCGTTAACATCTGCAAACAACAGACGAGAAGGGGAGAGAGAAAAAACAACCAGCATTACCTCCAAAACAGAGACACATTGGAAACAACAGCTATGACATTCTCCACAAGAGGAAACCCACAACTCCCACCAAGGTGCTGTTTGGTTAGGATGCTCTCCTGACTTCGGGGCATGCAGATGGAACAATCCACTCTGGGGAAAGATGGAAGACGGTCTTCAAGCGGGGCAAAAGCAACCTGGAGGGCTGAGAGCTGAGCTCCAGCAGGTTTTGCAGCTTGTATCACTGGCTGTGCCGTGCGAAGTCACCCGTGTTACATCCCATAACCACAGGACAAGGCACACTGGCACTGCCAAAGCCAATGCCGGTGTCTGTGGTCACTAGGAGGTTTCACATTGGTGCTGCAGTTTCACATTGTTAGTCCTTATAATCTTAGTTGTGTGAATGAGCAGACAAGGAACGCGACAAGCCTGCTCCCCCGGCAGAAACAGCTGGTATGCCAATGTGCAATTCATGCACTTGTTGCCTGACAAAGTCTTTCAAGTCTGCTGCTGTATTCAGTGTTGCTCAACCTAAGTTGGATCTGCCACACTCTGAATTGTTGAAGCAGATTAACATCAAGGCCCAAAGCCAGTAATGAGGTTTATGCAAGCACATGATATGTTAGAAGATCGGATCTCTGCAGTAAATGCCTCCAACGCCTTCTCAGGGAGGGACAGTGCTTCACTGAGAGACAACACAGGATCAAGGGCACGTGTCAAAGTGCATTCCAAGAAAATGGAGGTTTTGCAAAAGGAAATTCATTGTAACTGTATTTTCAAAGGCCTCATGCATCAGGTATTTCCTCTAAAAAAATATATCTTAGTATTAGAAGAGTTGGTAGGGGGAAAAAATGCACCAATTTCACCTGGAACCATTCTATACAGTATCTAATTAGCCAAGTCAGAAAGACCGTAAGATACTTATAGATAAGTGGGTGACCACCTAAATGTGTAAAATACAGGATGGGAAATAGGTATTAAATGAGGTTTTCTCCATGATACTGTCGTGCATTTCACCCACTTAATTTACGTAAGATTAACTGCAAAGCTATTGATACTGCAAAACGAAAAAACATCAGAAAGACTTATTATCTCGGTACAGAAGAGGGCAGACTGGGCAAACATGTATTCCAAAAGACACACGGAAAGTGTTTATAAAAAGAAAGAACAGATTTGGTGACCTCAGCCTGAAGGGACGTGTGACTAGCAGGAATGCCAGACATGACAGAACACACCAGTGGGCGCTGGGTGTGCATTTCTCCATCACAGGGAAGCTGGGCAATGCTCTATGGTCACCTGTTACCAAAACCCCCTCTTCAGCTACACTTACCTGACCACAGCATGAACAAAGGCAATGAACTGCATCATGGACTGTCGTGGGTTGGAAGAGACCTTAAAGAACACCCAGTTGCAACTTCCCTGCCATGGCTGGGGACACCTCTCACTAGAGCAAGTTTTGCAAAGCCCCATCCAATCTGGCCTTGAACAGTTCCAGGGGCAGCCACAACTTTTCTGGGTCACTTGTGCCAGCGCCTCACCCGTCTCACAGCAAAGATTTTCTTCCTAATATCTAATCTCAACCTACCCTGTTTCAGTGTGAACACATCTGCCCTTGTCCTAACACTTCATACCCTTGTAAAAAGTGCCTCTCTGGCTGTCTTGCAGGCCTCCTTTAGGTCCTGGAAGTTTGCTATATGGTTTTCCCAGAGCCTTCTCTTCTCTGGGCTGAACAGTCCCATCTCTCTCAAGGGAGAGGTACTCTAGGCCCTGATAATCACATCCTTATGCTGGTGGTCCCAGAGCTGGGCACAGCACTTCAGGTGGGGTGTCACAGATTAGAGCTGAGGGGCAGAATTACTTCTCCCAACCTACTGCTCAAGCTGCTTTTGAAGCAGCCCAGGAAACATTTGGCTTTCTAGGCTAGAAGCGCATGTTGTCAACTCATGTCCAACTTCTCATCAACCAAATCCTCCTCCTCAGGGCTGCTCTCAATCTATTCTCTGCCCATCCTGTATTTGTGCCTGGGGTGCCCTGACCCAGGGGCAGGACCTTGCTCTTGGTCCTGTTGAACTTGGTGAGTTTTGCACAGGACCCCCTCAAGCCTTGCAAGGTCCCTCTGGATGGCATTCCTTCCCTCCAGTCTGTCAACCACACCGCACATGCTGACTAGAAATGGGCAGCACTTGCTGAGTCACAAATTAAGTAACATTGACAACAGCAACAAAAATAGGAAATCAAACAATCAGCAGCATCCAGAAACACAACTGACAAGTGGGAAGAGAGGGTGATGCCTATTTGAAAAGGAAATGCTTTAAGGAATGCGTGGGAAGAAAGACAAATCGTCCTGTGGGCAGAGGATGCCAGATGACTGCCCCGGGAGCTTTTCATTCCCTTTCATTTCACCCCAAATTAATTGCATCCCCTCCTTTACAAAGGAATGACCACCATGACCAAAAAAAAGCTCATGCAATTAAAGCACCAAGGCAGCAAGACGACAGCACCAATGTTACGTGGGAAGCTGGCCTTGTAGGAGACAGATGCCCTCCTATGTGGAGAATCTCCCTGAAGGAGCAATTCCCAAATCCCACATGCAAGCAGACCAAAAACAACCACAGAAATCAGAAGTGACCCAGCCGGCCAGACAATAGTTTCTACACTTCAAACTCCACTATGCCTGTTCTAGGTTAATTTTCAAGTATGGATAAGCTCCAGTTAATGCAACATCTGCTGGCAGTGCCTGATGTGAGCAGTCCAGCTGGAGTCTATACTGTTGGCAGAGGATTTCTCTGTATGTGTACAAAAAGTCCTTGCATTCCATTTGCTGAAATGAAACGTGTCTTTTGATCTCAATTTCCTGAAGACAGCAGAGACTGAAATTGTTATCACTACATTGCTACTACATAGAGATAAATTAAAAAAAAAAGAGGAGGGGATGGAGCTATTGCATGTAACATATGCTCCTTTTCTATCATCACTGTAACAGGGGAGTTACTGAGAAATATATATTCCACATGTTAAAAGAAAATAAATCAGGTGATGCAGGCCAAGAACATTTTCTTGGGGCTTTTCACAACAATATACACAAGTCCCCACAGGCTGACAGAGCGCAGAGCAAGCTCAAGGCTGCCCTGGCTCCCAGTCTGCAAGAAAATGCAGTGTTTTAACATTTCAACTCATTTGTTGACTCTGCATCAATAGGACATTTGAGGAACAAAGAGGTGCTTATTCCAGCACCACCTTGCTGAAGCACCAGAAGAAGAGCATAACTGGAGTATGAGGTTCTGTGGACATTCACTTCTCCCCACTAAAATCAGTACTTGAGCCTAAGAGAAGGAAATCTAGGCCCTCAGCAATGCTGACAGAGGACAGCAAAGCCCTGGTGGGGAGCACAGCTAGGAGCTGGCACACAGCTTTGTGGCACAGGACAGACAAATGCCCAGCTTGAGGTCAGGGTTCAGCCTCTTTGTCCTGAACCACCGCCTGACACCTCTGCCTGTGCAGGCAAAGAAGCATCATCAGGGTTTAAGTGCCAGCTGCTTCCAAAAGTTCTTTCAAACAGAGGGCAAAAGCATCTCTCATCATTATTGAGAACTTCCTCTAATTCAGCTTTTCCCTGTAAGGAATGCATCAGCTTTCTTGGAGGGTACGTGACACTCCTTAAAAACCTCCTGAAAGGCACAGACAGGGCTACAGTTCCGAGAGCGACAGAGACGCCGGCTCAGACGGAGAAAGCTCATTAGCACTGCTGACAGCATTAGCTGGGTGCACTTGTGATGCTGACAGGCTGTGCTGCTCATCTGCAAAGATACAGAAGCAAAGCTACCACCAGCCTGGGAATCCTCACAGGACAGCTGAGGAGACAAGTAGAAGGAGGATAGCCTGGTTTTCCTATTGTGCTTGCCTGTGGATGTAGAAATCCAGGCTCTGAGCAAACCTGGCAAAATGTGCAGGTTTTACTTCTCTTGTCACGGATACATCCCTGTTCTGAGCTTGTAGAAGCCTGAGAGAATTGCTTGCCCATGTTCTCCTTGGTAAGGAATTCAAATTTTCCAAAATTCTTCAATGTGAATACCACAAATGCACTAAATCTCATTTCATGGAGCACTGTGGTGTTTTTCAACTACAATGCACTGGCAGGTAACACCAGCTCTAATCTGTTTTGTTGCTGAAAGTTCAGGCACACCATTGCATTTGGGATTACATGGGATCAACACAGCGGGATGCCTAAGACCATGACCCCAGAATCCCTGCTGGCACAATTTCCCTGCAGATGGCAATTATGCTCTTCCCATCTTAACAGTGACTAACAGAGAGGGAACTACTACTGCTGGCTGATCCAGGAAGAAAAACATAGTCACACAAGCAGATATTCATTGCATTCAGCTTGGTCTGCATGCTCCCCCTCTCAGATGCTGGGGCTGCACAGTTGTGAAACCATCCTCCTCCTCCTCCAGCCATCCCCAGGAACACGACTGCACTGGCATTCTTAATCAATGGCCAGTATAAAAATCACAGAGAGGGAGCACATCATTTCAAGCAGGGGCCAATAAATTTCATCTTTCTTTTCCTCCACTTTGCTTTAGACATGTCACTATGTCAGAGAGGTTCTCATAAATGTTTGGGAGAATTTACTAATGCCAGAGCAGCAATGCTACATCTTCCCACTGCAAAGCCAGGTTCCATTACTAGAGCAAGTACAGCTTTTTGCCTCAAGAGAAGAGGAAATTGACAACAAATGTGGTTTTTCAACACTGCTTGCTAGCGAGGCACAAGTTACACACTAATAATGTGAATTACAGTTACGTATTTGCTCTTCCCTTTATTGCTTTGAGAGCTACATTTTGCTGCATCATCACCACTCAGAAATGCAGTTTCTGAACCTGTACTGCTTAGTCACACACGCAAACGTTCTGCAGAGAAGTCTCCTGCCTATCAGGACGCCCTGAGTTAGGTGGGAGACTTGTTCCCACACTGCTTTAGCAGTTACTGAGGCACTTAACATTTATTGCTCTGGGAGATGCAGAGGGTATAGAGAAGAAGGGACTCCTTGTATGACAATCTCTTGTTAAGTGTAGCATCAGCATGCAAAGCACAAGAGATTAAAATAACCTCAACAAGAGCTAATCCTAAACATCATAACTCTGATGACATTCCCACCCACCTGCTGTGAGAAACCCACTTAAGTAAGAAATGACCAACTGCAGAAATCCAAAGCTGTCCAATAGTGAACTTAATGTCACAATTTCTTTCCAATCAGTAAGGATATTATTTTTGGTTTTGAACCACAAATAGGAGGACATATCCCAACTCAGTGCAGGGCTTGCAAACAGAAGCTTTAAAAACGTTGACATCAATAATATGGGATGGGTTGGGGTTTTTTGGGTGGGTTTTGTTGTTGTTGTTGTTGTTGTTGGTTTTGGTTGGTTTTTTTTTAAATACTTCACATTTAGGATGTGGCCTAATGCATTTTCTCCCTATACAAGCCCTTGAAAAGTGCTGAGTGAAAACAGATTTCTTAACCCCATTAATTCCTCAAGACTTGTGTCTTGGTGGAAGGAACTCCTTAAGAGGCATGAAAAGGATATTAGGAGAAACCATATTATTCAGAAATAATTAAAATAATTTTCCATGTTTGTATTTTGTAATTTTTAAATCACTTTTACTACTTTATCTGTTTTCTCATTTGTTAAGCAACAGATGCACATAAGAGGAAAGCAGAGAACATGACTATTTGCAAAATACCACCAAGTGTATAAAACAAACATATTAAATTTGAAAATAGCAGTTTTGCTTTCTCCTAAATTCAGAGTACATAAATGACACAAGCTGTGCCTTTAGTCTACTGCTACTACAATTTCAGAGAGAAATCACATCTTTCAAACCTGGCTGCATCTGTTCCAGAGTATGAAAATGCTCTCTGTAGGGCACTGGCTGGACTGAGTGCATCAAATATCAGGTAAGTGTCCAGCACATCAACCAGCAAATGCTTTCCTGTACACTTCAAGAGCAGCTTTTGAATCAGGCCTTCCCTTTATCAGCCATCCTATGCTAAGGAAGTGTCCTGCACTACAAAAGGGCTGACAGCCCTTGTGGGCTGTATGCAGGACCTGTGGAAGCACACCTGCTTTGCAGCCTGCCTTTGGTTGCCCAAGCCCCGAGACAGCCTCTGGTGTGCTGACTCAGGGATGACTCAGAGGAAGAGTGTCACGTACTGAATCACCTCTGCCACATCCTGCAACACCTGGGAGTTTCTTTGGGACTCTCCCAACTGGTATTACCAGGCTTAAAGCTTTCACTGGAAACACAATACAATATGAGGTGGCTAAAGGCCAACAGTGAGCTTTTAAAAGGTTGCTGACAGAAACCTGAGAGAGCAGGAGGCAAACAAAAACTTCTCTCAGTGCTGGCCAAGACCCAAAAACATCTGCCTTGTGCATGAAGATGACACAAGCAAACTCAGTAGGAAGCAACTGCAACTACTAAGATGAGACAGTGAGCATGCTGACTGAACTCCCTAACTAGACTTTTAGATGTCAATGCCCTTAGGGAAAAATCCTCTCCATCCACGCTGCACAGAGGCCACATGCTCTGCAGCTAGCTGTTTCTTTTCTTTCTAGGCATCACAAACTCATGCACCAACTCAGTGTTAATTTCAGGATGGCGGAGTGCACAGAAATTAGGTGCAAACCAATCCACGTGGATTGTTAAAACACAGGTGAGATAATTATAACTTTTTTTTTAAGAGTGAAAGTCTGAGTGACAACGACCAACACATTAAGCAATCAAATACAAGTTGGAGTGCCCAGGGCTGGGATTTGGCTTGGTGACCCACAGCTAGCACCCTAATGACCACCTACCAAGACCAAGATTCAGGTGATACTGAAACAATTCCTTGCTCCCTGTTCACTTTGTGGGCCTCAGCAGAGGGAAGGTGCCTGGGCAGGGGGAGCGAGGGTGGCAGGGAGGCAGGCATTGCATGTTCTCACCTGAGGCCGCTGTAGCATTTGTAGGGGTTGAAGCAGCTGCTTGGTTCCGGGCATGAGCAGGGATCAGGATCGAAGCCAGAGATGGGTTACTTGACAGTTCTGGAGGGGAGGTGGAACAAACAGAGTTAGCTCATCACCCACAAAGTGCTCCATATGCAGGATCAGCTCCTAGGGTTTCCCCCTGTAAGGGCACCTCAGGTGAAACACATGCCCTTACAGCCCAAGGTCACGTTACATTTTCTTCTTTGCCAACCAGCGAGAGGAAACCACAGTGATATTTAGCAAGGCAGTCTCCAGAGCAAGACTGCCAAAACTACAGGTAGTGGTGCAAATTTCCTAGAGAAAGACAGTGGCTTGGGAGTGAGCAAAGAACCAGCTAAGCCTGTACCTTGTCAAAGGCCTGATAATGCTGTTTCCTTCTGAGCACTGGAGAAGGATCCCTTTCTTCACAAGCCCACCTGCAATCAGTCTCAGGGAGAAGGCTGATAACAGTGATGCTGCTTTGGGCACTGGTTCAGCAAGCAAGCAGCTGCAACACTTGCTCCAAGAGCTTCAGGGATTAGTTCTTTGGCTCACTCAAGCACCATTTTTTCTCAAGGACCCAGGAACCCAAGACCAATCTCTCACAGCAGTCTCCTTGAGCGAGGCCAAGAAGAGGTAATGTATCCTTTAAAAGGGCGGGGAAAGGCAAAGGGAATTGGTCAGCTGGGCAATTTAAATGGACAACAAAATGATGCAATCATGCAAGGACATTAACCAGGAAAAAAACAGTCACAACTTTTGGGCTCCAAATCTAATATAGCTTCAGTGTATAGCAGAATGAGAAATAGGCATCTTACAGCCACAAACTGTGGGAGGATTAAGGGCAACATATCACCAAAAATGACAATCTTCTGGCACCCTTTCAAGAGAATCTAGTGCCTCACAGAAGGTGGGACTGAGCTGAGACAAGACAGGTCCTGTTTATTTCAGAAACAGGAGCGACTGGCTGTCTCCTGAGAAAGCAACATCCGGTAAAAAGGATGTGAACAGTCACCTCACGGAAGGAGACTGATGACTTTTGGAGCTCCTGAGGTCATCTGGAGGAGAAATGAGAACAGGAGAACAGACAGCTTTTTACGCAAGATAGCACAGGCTGTACGGAAACCCAGCCAAATCGTGCCATGGCTTCAGTAAGGGGGTTTTGGACACAATTGCTAATTATTTGGGCTCACTTTTAAGAGGCTATTGCTTTTCTTTAATGCTAGCTTTAAACACAGGGCCTAAAGGGAGAAGCAGCCAACTTGCTGACTTTTTTTTCTCTGCTGTTACATTAATTTCATTACTGCTGGGAGGGCAAAAGACAGAAGACTCCCCTGATTACAAGCCTCTTATTACTACATATTTTGAGACTGTGTTTCAGCACTTATGAATGCAAACAGGTTGCTACACTGCCTGCAACTCATCTACCTAATACCTCCATTCACATCTAAGCAGACCTAGCTAGTCCTTCTAGAAAGCCTCAGTACTCACAGCACTTGCAGAAATACAAAATCCTCAATTCATACATGAGTTCATATATTCATAATATTATGCAGAATTTGTGGATCTCCATTTTACATGAAAAAATAAACCGAAGAAACATGAATCTTTAAGTGTCAAAGTGGAACACTATTTATAAACCTACACTTTAATACTATCTTGGGTATTAGCTGCTTTGTGCTAGAAAATATTGCTCCCTTAGTATTTTTTCCAAATCTGTTTCCCAAATCTGTTATTACTGGAAACCTACTCTTTACATTGCTCTTTGAAAGTTTCCATCACCCCTGCATTATTTTCTGCCCACCACTCGAAACAATATGGGGCTGTGATCCAAACAAAAGCAGAACTAAGACATGGAAACCCCATGACACTTTCTCCCTTCTGGTACCGCACAGTGCCTTGAGGTGCATCTACAGACTGTCAGTGCTGCTGGGGCCCAAGAATCAGTTGATCAGACAGAACAACACTCTGCAAGGGCACTTTGACACCATTCTCATTCTTCCCTCTTCTAATGCTGTCAGAACACCTCCTTTTGTATTGTAGCAATAATAATGGCTTTTTGTTCCGTTTAATGCAAGTGCAACCATTTCTCTGAAGTTACCTTAAGGAACTTTCATAGAGACTAGAAGACTGACCTTGTTCCCTTCTCAAACTTCACATTATCTTTCTTGGTAAGAAGTTTCTTAAGTTCAGCATATTCTGCATGTCTTGAACTTAAGAGGAGCAGGCCAATTCAGAGGAGATACAAACAAAGTAAAGTGGACTCTCTTGGCTGAAGCTTAATAGCAGTTTTTCTTGAGAATTTGTTTGAATTTTTGCTATAATTTATTTTTGCACCTATCCCACCTGTAATGATGAGACATGGCAATACTGTGGAGAAGGCTTGACCTGTGATTACCTGCAGTCTACAAAATACTGAGAATCTCTGTCCTTAGTGATTTTCCCAAAAGTATTTGGGCAGGGTTATGGAAACCAAATGTGCAGCCCAAGCCTGGGTTAATTACAACCAATACCCCCGCAAGAAACTACTGTGGTTAGGGCAATCCAGAAAGTTTTCAATACCATGATGGGAACAGAGCAGATATCACAATTCATTTATAAGACCCAACTCCCATTCACATCAGCTGGCAGAACACCCTTTCTGCTGATCAAATCAAACCATTTGCAGCCACTTAACATCTCCAAGAAGGAGCAGGAATAAAAATGTCCAGTTCTACTAGAAGACCAGATCACCTTCATTCTCCAAACACAAGAAAATGCCTGGTGCTGGGAAACAGCGCAGTGTTCTTTTTCAGTATTACTATACTTGATACATCAATACGCCAAAAATTCCCTGGAAAAATTATTCTTGTACCATGCTTTTTTTTTTTTGTCACAATAACAAACTTTCCATTATATATAGACATAATCATATACATATATATCTCTCTAAATAATAAAAAAAAATTAAAGGTCATAGGCTAGGGTCATTAAAAATATAAACAAAAAAAAAAAATCCCAATGCACTCGCCTTTCAATTAAAAAGTAATTTATCTTTGAGAAGCGTGATAACTGTTCCTAAGTGCTGAACCACTGAAAGAATTTTACAGTTTTCAATGGCCAGCATGGACTCACATTAACTTTTGTGATGCAGCACAATTGCTGATATATTACAAGAGTTTAGGAAATGGCAGTCATTTCACACACTATTTGAAAATTTGGCTTCTAGGAGTAAAAATTGCTTTTTGTCTTGCAGATCTAAAAGCCTAATTGACTTGCAGCTCTGTGGCTAGTAGAGATACTTCCTTAGTCAAAATAACTTTTTCAAAACCCAATTAGTATATAATAGTCATTTAAATTAAGAGAAACTTACGGGCAAGACATTACAAATAACCAGACAATGCTCTCTTCAACAGACTTAATCTCTAAGATAAATACCCACATGCCCCCCAGCTTATAGGTGGCTGCCAAAGACCATGATCTTGATCTTCCACATACCCCCACTGCTCTTCTTCCAGACTCCATCTGAGCAGCATCAGTGCCCAGGTCAGCAGATTTGGTATGACGTTTCATTTCTTTTTGAAAATCAATCCAATGTCTTAATGGTCAGATTTATCTTGTCATTTCTAACAGTTTTGCCTTCAAGCCCTCTGCAGTTACCTCCTACTTCATGGGTTTCAGGCAACTGGATACAGCCAAATCAAACACTTCTAGAACTTAAAACTGCCTGTTGAAAACAAATGCTACTTAAAACAAAATTGTCTTTCATTACTTTTTAAATTACCACAGATGACTTAACATGACTCATTATACATCTGATGATCTGATATGTTTCCCAGTTGGGATTTCTGCTCTGGAGCAGCCACTTTGATGGAACCTTGCACAGTAAAGACCAGAGAACAAAGACTGAACAGTAGCCACAGGAGGAGCAAAAGCTTCTTGTATGTCTTGAATTCATAGCCAGGACTGCTATGCATTTATCAACTACAAAGTACCATGCATCACTGCGCTAAGCAGTGTATTTAGGTATTTAAAAACAACTCTGGTTTGGGGTTTTTTTGAGTTTGACTCGTCACCTGCAACAGTTTTGGAAATGCATTAATGATCAGCCTGTGTCCTGCCTTCCCCTTAGAGATGGTAAAGTGGCACCTGTAGATGACGGACAGAAATTTGCTTTTTTATCTTAAGCAAATTGCTCCACAGGAACTATTTTCTCTTACCATCCCCAGGACTTGCTGTGCGAGGGAGGGCACATCAGCCTCTCAGGAGGAGCTTTAAACTTGCTTGAGCATTAGGGTAGCTTATCCAGCAGCTTCCACACTACCTGAGGGGAACCAG
Organism: Hylia prasina; assembly: GCA_013397195.1. Taxonomy (NCBI): domain Eukaryota; kingdom Metazoa; phylum Chordata; class Aves; order Passeriformes; family Sylviidae; genus Hylia; species Hylia prasina. The sequence goes on along the minus strand of VYXD01013277.1, from coordinate 488,523 downwards.
GGACACACTCCCAATACACGTATCTGTTTTTCCCCTAAGAAAAACTTGTTTGAATTGACTCACTGTAGAGCTTTCCAACTCTTTTAAAGCCTTGTTTTCATGCAGTAGATAAGTTCAGTCTTAATGTTGAAAAAATTAGTCAATACTTTCAAAAAGAACAGGGGTGAAGCTATTTTAAGACACTGGGATCAAAACTATTTTAGCTACGTAAGATGGCCTTAGAGAGGCAAAACAAAAGGTAATCCAGGAGTACAAGGAAGCACCTGTAACATAACTACTAAATTTCTAACAACAGATGGAGAAATCAGCATAGAGGACAGTGACCTGGAAGCACAAGCTATTTACTCGATCACTCTAATGTGTTTATTCTTCATAAATGGCCTTTTTATAAAAAAAAAAGAAGAAGGCTCCACAAGTTGAAGGACAGAGCTGTTTCACATTTTGGTAGGGGGGCATGACATGCACTAAAAAGTCTGACAAATGACACTGATGTTAACTGGGCCAAAAGGTGTTTTGGACTTCCAACAGAATATGCATACATCACTATTCTTGCTAAGGGTGAGAGAGCTGGCAGCTAATCACCTAAAGAAAAACAACAGAAAAAGTGCTCCAAAATTAATTACTAGCATATTTCTATGCCATACTTCTCACATGTTCTGTCTTGGCAGGCAAAACTATTCTGGGGGGTATCAGTGACTTCTGTAGAAAAAAAATAGATGAATGGTTTTAAAATCTCATACCAGCCTGGCTTCAAATACGAAAGTTAGTTGTACATGTATTTTTACAGATTCTAACTGAGTCAGTGTAATGCCAGATGAACTGTACAGCATTTAAATTCTGGACAGTAAAGCATCTGTATTTATCTTGCATCCTGAACCAAAATGGACAGCAACACTACAAACCTCCCTGCCAAACCTAACATGCATTACTACTTGGCTATGGTGTTTCAAATATGAAGAAGCAGGACCATCTCCAAATGATATTCTAACCTGCAGTGACTGTGATATTTCACACAAAGACATCAGACTCTGAGCTACTCATACTCTGCAGACACATGCTATAAGCATGTAATCCTTCCTGATGCAATCCAGTAACAACCATGCTCAGTACATCAGCAAGACTGAATTGGAGGAACCAAGACTCTGAAAATCCTGTAACTTCAAGACCCTTTCCTCTCTTTTTGAAACGGACAGCTGGTTACACAACTATTTCATAAACTTAGTACCATTCAGAGATTTTTACTTCCAAGGGAGCACATCTGCATTACAACCAACGTTTATCCCGCTGCCTCCTCCTAAAGAAGGGATCCTTCAACGCTCTCAGGCTACCTTGAGTGGTGAAATTGAAGAGTGCAGGTTTATCTCGCCCGTTTGGTAACTTGACGTTTGGGTCCCGTAGTTCATCGAAGAAAGAGTGCGCGCAGGCCTCCAGGGGAGTCAGGCGGGCGGTGGGCGTGTACTCCAGCAGGCGGCTACAGAGCGCGATTGCCTCGGGGGGAGTGCGGGGCCGGAAGACCTGCGGGGACAGCAAGGAAACAAGCAAGGAGAAACGGGTTGTCTGGCTAGATCTCGGCTTTTTGTCGACCAGAAGCAAGTCAGAGCAATTAAACCTCTCATTGCCCAGCAAGCTGGAACAAACTTGCAGTTTGTGCTAATCAAAGTCCTGCAGTAAGTGTGGGGAAAATCCATTCTTGGGGTTGAGAAAGGGTTAATTGCAACGCCTTGCACTAGAGTGAAGGTGCAATGCCAGCAAGAGACTTCATGAGAGCGCGCTCAGAAAAACAACTTTGAGAATGAAGGGGAAACTCATTCAAAAATCATGACAAACACACACAGGTGCTACCAGCCATGCATATGGGGTGGAGTGAAGGTGGGGAAGAAGGTTCAAATGAGCAGGATTCACTGAATGTAAAAATATAATACAGCCCCGCTACGGTTTTGGGTTGGGGTTTTTCTGGCTAGTGAAGGAAGTCTTACTAACATGGACTTTTGCAGGCAGGCAGGTCAGACTGTTGCTATGGAGGCTGCTGTTCAGCTTTGGAGAACAACAAGGAAAGCACGGGTGGGGTGCAGGAAACGTCTAGCTCAAATTTGCAAGTTACTCCTTCTGTGACCTTATTCTGGCAAGCTACTCCCGTAAGTTTACAGGAATAATTCCTGCACATTTGGTATTTGTAAGGACAGCTGAAAATTGCGTCAAGAAAACCACCTATTTCAGTCTAACAGATCTTTACTTTGATTACAAAAGCTTTGTTTTAAACAGCTTTGTTTTAAACCTCTACCCACTGCTAACCACACTCTCCATACTCCTTTCTCAGCAAAATAGGAGTTCATCATGTATGTGACCTGGATGGCCTCCTCAAGCACTTGTCTCTTGCTATGTTGCAGGTAAAATGCAGTCTGGGGTAAAGGGAGCAGAGTGGGCGCAAGTGTTAAGTTCTGATGCCAGCATTTCCAGTAAAAAATGAGGTAATCCAAAATGCCTCTGTACCAGCGCAGGTGAACACAAGCCACACAGCACCACAGAGGGCAAAAAGGAAAAATAATAATAATAATAAAAAATAATAATAAAAAAAAAATCAGTGCTTGACATGCTAGTTAGTCACAGATGAGAAACTTGCACAGGCACTCCTTTAGTGGGTTTTAAACCAGGCATATATGATATATGCTCTCTTGAATGAGAGCCAAACACAAAAGCCAAATTCTGCAGGGACTGAAATTTCCTGCCCTTGGTACCCAGCAGCACTGGGTTTGTGTGCTGTGCTAACTAACTTATATGGCAAGGAATCCTTACTCGGGGAGTTAAGGAGCCATGTACAGGAAGACCTGACTTTATTCCTACTACCAGGTTATTGCCAAACTGCAAAAGTTTTTACATGAGGCCTATGACAAAAAGAAAGGTTTTAGCTTAACACTGCTGGCAGAGGACCTGTACTGATAACTGTGTTACCAGTGTAGGGCCACCTGAAGAGGCAGCAGAAGCTGCTTTGTGCCCACTGCCTGCAGAGCTTGGATTGCTGACCACAGCACATAGTGGATGCCAATTATTACTTCCAAGTCACAGCCTCACCAGAACAAAATCCAAGACTGTCTCCCGTTAAAAAAAGAAAAGGTCTTCTGGCATCCCCCACCTCCCCACGGTAAGTAGCACAGATGTGTATGTCTTGAGGTAAACCCACAGAAGTGAAGTTGTTCTGAATTTAATGTGAGGTAAAATTACTGAGGTCTCCCTCATGCACCTTCACAGTAATATTTTAACAAGTTTGATTTATCACAGCTTGAAACCTTAGTACTTCACTCTTAGCTGTGTTTTTCTCCTCAGTACAGCTCACATATAAGCCACTATACAGATTTTAAAAAGCAAGCCATTTTATTTCCTTAAGGTAAAGATGAAAAGCCCTTATATTGAGAAAATTAGTAGGCAGACAGTTACAAATCTGACATATGTAAAAGGAGTACTTGCTTGTCCACTCAAACTCCTCATTTTCAAGTCCTTGAAACCCTAACATGTTTCCTAAACCCTGTTATGAACTGCTCAGCCTGCCTTTGGATCTGGAATTAGTCATTTCGGGTAGGCAGTTCCCAAAGTCTGCCCTAACTGCTTCAAACCAGGAAGGGGGGGGGAAAAAAAATAAAATTAAAAAAAAAAAAATATATATATATACACACACCCCCATTAGAAGGCCTCACATGGCCTTCCCCTGCAACACGTGGTGACTAACACATGAAGCAAATTACAGGTCTGTGCCCATCTCATCTCTACCAGCCTGTGTTATGTTCGCCTGGCTGCTGCCTCAAGGATGCAGTTTGAACTCAATTATTCCACTTCTAGCATTTCTCTCCTTTTTTTTTTTTCCAAGGCTAGGCCTAGTAATTTGAAAAAATGTTTAAGTACATACCCGTACTCCTGAGGTGAAATGTCCTGTTCCTGACGAGTCCTAAAGATGATAATGCAGTGAAATAATCCAAACAGGGGGAGTCAATCCAAAAGAGAATAGTCCAGCAAGGAAAAATATAGCCAATATTATAAGAAATCCATGGTGTGGGGGACATAGTAAATGTTTATACAATTAGAAACTTTAAACATCAGTCTCCATAGCAGCAAGTCCAACTTCACCACAGTGAATGCCAAAAAATCGATTGTGCAATGGTGAGGCATAGTATAGAAACATTTCTATATGAAATTTATGTTCCAATGCCAGTGCATTTACTAAAAAAATAAAAAAAATTGAAATCAAAACTCTAACTTGAACTAAAAGGGTAATTGAAATTCCCATAATAAAGAATTTTCAGTCCTCGGTCCTGGATATAAATGTCCACAGAACCAGATTGTGTGGCCAGATTAGTTTTGTCTCCAAAGATGTATCCCACTTGTAAATCTGTCCCAGACACACAATGCAAACTTTTGGACGGTTTTGGGCTTTTCTCAAAAAACCCCAAATCCCTAGCAATTTGTAATTTGTGCTGAAGACGAAGTAAAAATCCGAGATCTATACTTTAAATTTGGATACTTTTAATTTGTGTGCACTACGAGTACCTCAGGCCGCCGCGGATTATTCTCCATTTTGGATTGACTTCCCCCTCCACTGGATTTTGTTTGCTGGCATTATCTCTTTAGGATTCTTCAGGAACTGGATGTACCACCTCAGGAGTGCGGGTATGGACTGAATTTCTCTCTATTGCGGGTTTACTCCCCCTCATACCCGTTGCACCCGTTACTTAAGAAATTTTTTTCTCCTCAATTTGTCCCCTCCCGCCTCCCTTTTGAATAACGCCCTACGAAATAAAAGCAAAGCCCTCTATGGTCTTTTAGCTCTTCCCATTCAGCAGAGCTCCCCCGGGAAAGCTGCCCAATTCACCCACCGAGAACTACACGAGCAGCTGCCGGCCACGGCAATGGCTGTGCCAGCACTTCCATGCCACGGGGCACCGACGCCAAGGCAATGCTGGGCTGATGCTCCGTGGTGGGAAGGGGCGGGGGGATGGACAGACAGTGGGACTTGTGAGCCGTGAAGCCCCTCGCACGTAAGTCTCAGCAGGAGTTTAAAGTCTCTGTAGTTCTCAGTGAGGGAATCAATTTAGTAAATAATCCGCGGATTATTTTTAGTCTGCGGACTAAAATTTAGTGCACGGACTAAAATCCGGCCCATCGGAGCAAAGTCTGTCTCGGTCTAAAATACATTTGGGTGAAAGCAAAGGAAAAAAAAAAGAAAAAAAGCTAAGTGCACAAAGTGTTTGGGTAGACTAACATTTAGTATGCAGACTAAATACGGCCGGGCAAAAGGCACAGCAAGTCCACAAACAAAATAAAAACCAAAAATAAAACACTGACAGGAACTTTTAAAGCAATCAGATACTACCCCACCGGCGCAGCAATTCATTTTTCTAAAATGAAACGAGACCTTGTGTAAGGCTATTTGTCCACAGGAGGGACTGAAGGCTCAAGTTTTCATTTTAAAAAATGAACCTGTTTTGGAGATAAACAAATGCAAAAAAAAGGCTTTACATACAATATTCTTCAAGAAAAATTTGCACTTGAATAACTCAAAACCTCTTGTTTCTGAAAAGCAAATGAATTTCAGGCTGAGACCCAGGTTGCTGGTTTTTTCTGTGGGGTTTTTTTTGGATGAGGTACAAAAATCTCTGGATGATCATGTCAAATGGAAATGCTGACTCATCCAAAGCCACAGCTTTTGGTGCTTTTGTTGGTTTTTCCCTCCCCCTTTCAGATCCCAATAAATCTATACCTCACCAAAAAGCTGAGGGACCAGTGCAAGTTGTTTCTTTCTTCAGGCATGCTAGTGATGCTCAAACACCGACAGACCGTAAGAGCGAGTCAGCAAGGCCTGACACTCCTCTCTACTTCTTAAGTTGAACTGCTATCAATGCAAATTTTTATGTTACGCCCCCTTAATTTTTCTGGAACTACTACCCTTCTTCAGCATTTCAGGCTTAAGTGCCCCTGGTGCACTACACAGCTCTCATCCCCGAGAGACTTCAATTCAGATGAAGGCTGTGTGCACTAGCAGAGCAGTCACATTTTATCTTACTAATTTGAAATAGTTCCTACCAGTGTAGCGGAGTTTAGGTCCCTTCTGAATTTTATTTTTCTGCACATATGGAAAGGTGAAAGAAAAGGGATGGAAAGCACAGAATTCTCCTATTTCACTTCACTCACATCAGCATTCAGCTCTCAAATAAAACCACATGGGGCAAGAGCTAAGTATTGTTTTAACGGTTGCTCCGACTTTCAATTCATTGACATTCCTCAAACAAACTTTCCATGCACAACACGAGCTCCATCGTCTTGGCATAATTAAGCCCCAAAGCCAAAGTTTCACAATGTGACACCAAGGTGCTCTTCTAGCCAGTGTGTATTAAAAGACATGATTTCATGCCATCAACCACGGTGCGTTTTGCATGCGGGTTGTGAATACTGCCTGCATGCTGTGCTACCCAAGAGAGCAGAGGCTTAGGAAAATGACATCTGTTGCTAACACATCAAGTTTGTGACACCACGGTTAAAAATTTCCTCACCAGCTTCAGACTCACGCTTTGCCAAGAACCACCCACACCACCAATTCAAGGCTGACAGGCTGTGCACATCCTTTCAGTTTGTAAGCACATTTTTTATTGCACATGAACATTAGGTAAGAGAGAAAGCTCCTCCCTTCAACCAAAAGCTTGTACCGTTTACAAGCCAAGTAATGAATGTAGAACACAACCCTCAAATCAACTTTTAAAAAATGCTATCATACAACACAATTACTAGGAAGCAACATTTTGACCACCCAAGTTTAACACAATAAGGCTCATGAGAAATACAACACATTCACAACCAAGAGGAGAGGGAAGAGACATGGAAGACAGCAATGTATGCACTGAGCTCTACCTGACACAAAAAACCCCAAGGCTGCTTCTGAAACTCTTGGGACTAATCTTGTTCCAAATGCCTGAGAATTTCAGTATGGGATTTCTGAAATATACCCTTTGGCTATTTTGAAGTGTGTAAAACTCATGTGATAAAAACCGGACGTTAAAAGACATGCACAAAAGAGGCACTGGGTGTTAGGAGATATTTTAAAATATATATAAGCCCCCCAACTTTTCTCCAGTAAGACCCTCTATGTTTTTTCTAAAAGACCTCAGAAATAGTAAATGTCTGAGTAGTCAAGAATCCCTGTCTGATGGCACTTAGACAGGGAAAAATGAAGTAAAGACAGAAGGGTTAAGTGGCTTACAAATGAGCCAACACAGAACTGGGAACAGGACCAGGAACCTGTCTTCAAAGCTACTTCTTGAGACCACACACTTTTTACTGGGCTCCTTCCATTGAGGACCCTGTGGAGACAGAATGAGCTCGCGTTTATTACCCAGTGCATGTGCTCTGCTTCTATCGAGTTCCAAAGGAAAGCAACAAAGCTAAGAGGAACAAAACAGCCCCCCTTCCTCTGAGAACCTCCAAAAATATATCTCAGTGCTCTTAACCTTGCTGGGACAGTTGCTATAAAAACCTAGACAGATGTGTTGCAGTGGGATGGCTAAACAGATGGCACACTGCAGAAGACATGTTAAACTTAGCATTTAATTTCTGTAGTTGCACTGATGGAAATCCTTTCTTAATGCTGCAATAGTGCTCACTCATTTGTTGTTAGGCAGTACTTTCTTTACTGCTTATGAATTGGGCAGAGGCAGGGCAATTTGCCATCCAGCAAACCTGGCTTCTTTTCTCACCCATATAAGATAAGAGATTTACACTGTGCAAAATCATTGTTGCTACAAAATGAGCTGACAAATATGAACTTGCCAGGAAAACATTTTTTTTTTTCTTTTAAAGTTAGTCTCCAGCAGAGCTGTTTTCACTCTTTGCTCTTAAAGTCATTACACATCAAGTGAAAAACAGAGCTGTACTCTTTAGAAAGAGGTCAGGGCACAGTTTCACAACAGGCATAAATCAAAACTAGTTCATGCTGGAAATGAGAGTTCTGCCCTTTTGGACATGCAGGTCTGCCCTGGTCCCTTGTCCCAACATTTCCATTCTGGGCAGAATGGCCAGTCAGGTAAAGGAAATTGATCCAAATCCTGAATGTGTGTTGTTCAAGAGGTTTTTACTACCACACAAAGCATAATGCACTTCAGGAATACGCAAGCGGGAGGCGGAGAACTGACCCGGCTCCGTGAAGAACTTAATGCCAACCACAGAACTGCAACCAAAGAAACAGCTCATCCTCACTGTATCTTTGTTCTTCTACAAAAGAACAGACTTAAATCTCAAAAAGAAGAGTTTTCATTTTCATCTTGAATCCAAATCCAAGTTCACTTACAAGATTTCTGACAAAAGTGTTTTCACTTTCTTTTGTCATCAGTTATAATTAGAAGTGACAAAATGAGCTGTCTGTTTATCCATTTTACTGTTTGGTATTCTTCCTTGAATCTACAGTATGAGCAGTCACTTTGGAAGCATTACAAGCAAACAATCTGCTTAAAAACTAGACAAGAACAAGAAGAGCAGGAGCAGGACAGGATGAAGACATAAAACCAATTCTGGAGGGTGGAAAAACATGTTAATGAGAGAGATCAGGTACAGACCCAGTCCAGTCCCAGAGTGTGGGGAAGACAACAGGACTGTCTGCTATAAGCACAGAAATAGTCAACATTCAAGGTAGAGTGATTAGTATGGAAAAACATACATACAGAACACACATGGGACACAGGAGGATATCAAGACTAAAATATTAGGCAAGTATTTTATAGTATTAGCAAAAATTACTTCATAATATAGGCAGAAATATGAATTCTTAAGTCAATATCCCAAGCTATTCTTTAGCACAATCAACTGTGGTTCTGCACAACTTCAGCTGCTGCCAGAATTGGCCAACAGTTTTGGAAAGGTGCCAGAAGGGATGAGCTGGAGTCTGAAGACTCATCTTTGGCAGTTTCCTATGCTATAACCATTTGGCTTAAAGACACGGACAAAAAACCAACTTGAACAATACAAATAATGAAAAAGCCCCTAAAATAAAAAGGAAGTGCTTAGAAAGTTGGGAGGGATCCTGCCTGAATCTCCCACAAGTTTATTATGAAGGCAAAATGATGCAGAGAAAAGTCCTCGTGTATTCATCCACAAGAGTGCACAACAGAGGGGCAGAGATGCTCAAACTAATCTAAAGATGACAGTTTCTCTCCTTGTCTCTTCCAACTTAACTCAACTGACTTGGAAACTATTATTCAGAAGCCAGCTAAATACAAATTTGGGGATGGTGAATAAAACCATTCTCTTGAGTATACTCAAATTTATCGCACCAAAAGTGTATTTAAAAAATGCCTACATGTTTGAAGAATCTTGCAAGTACTTTCAGAACAGGAGAAATAAAGGTAACCAAACCATGGCACACTGAAGAGACTCACTGTCCATTTTTAAGAGCTGCCTGCAGTAGAAACTGTTTCCATGTCTACACAATGGAGACAAGGCAGAGGTTGTGATTAAGTAAGGAAAACTGCCTTTGCTGTTACAACTTGTATTGTTCTGGCATCACAAAACATGGGCATATATATATGCATACATATATTTCATTATCCTGACATCATACTGGCAAACATGGCAGTATCCTTGGGTGGGGAAAACGAAAAATCCAAGAGAGTAATTTTCCCCACATAGAAAGGGCTTAAATGACATAATTCTATGACATTTATTACAATCTTAATGAGATCCTTTACTAACTAGATGCAAGAGGAAAGGCAGGCTGTCACAGTTGGATATTTTATATATTTCTGGAACTTATCACAGTGCTGCCTTTGTTTTTCATTACCCCAGGGATCTGAGACCTGAAGGCAGCATCTGAGTAATGACAGGATAAAGGGCAGCTGTAATGGGGCCATGGTAAGCAGCACCAATCTACCAGGAGCTTATGAAGAATGCCTTTAGACCTTTTGTTGGCTGTCCCACTATCCTTCCCCCCTTCCAAAAGGGCCACAAGATTCGCAGAAAACTGATCACTGAAGCTGAACTTCAACAGCCCTGTGATTTACAGTCTCACACCTGATCCTGGATTTCCTCCTTGGCTTTCCTGTCACAGAGTTACATGGTGTAGAAGAAGCTTAGTCAGAAGAACAGAAACAAGTATAAAGATGAGTAGCACAGATCAGACTGCACTTCTGAGAAGAAAGAAGGCTCAATGAGTTGAGGTGACTGAAAGACACAGAAGCAAAGATATGACCCGGCAAAAACAATAGCAGCAAATACTCAGAAGTAACTTTTATTTTATGAGCTGACACCATTGGAAAAAATTGACCTATTTTCCAACCCAAGATACACCTGAAAGACATAACTGTGTGTTTAAAAGCCTGCCTATTGTTTTCTGTTTTAAGTCAGCCCTATTCACACCCCTGCAAAACACTGCTTCTCTTGTAACAGGATACCACTTACTTCACAGACCAAGATGGACAAGCTGTAGGATTCACCTCCACGAATACAAAATATTCCATACAAAGTGAAAATAAAGGGAGGTTTGGATGAGTTACTAAACACACTGCTATTCTGAAAAGGACTCTCCCTCCCAAAGCACCAAAATGTCCTGGATTCCTCCTGTTGAGGCTGGGGTTGTAGGGACAGGTGACAGAGGAAAAGAAGAGGGAAGTCCTGTTTCTCAAGAATGGTTTGAGAGATTCCTGGAAAGTTCAGATTTTCTTTTCTTTTGCTAGCCAGGGACATGTTGAACTTCCATCATCAGGTGCCTCATGCATGTAAACTGGTATGAAAACACACACGTTTGGCCAACTCAAAACTATGCTGGAGGTGAGAGAGAAGCCTCTGTAAGTTTTATAATGGGAGACTCCAACTCTTAAGTTACAAATTTACTTCAAATTGTCAACAGATTGAAAAATCAGTCTGAGAAGTTTGCACTGCGAATTCATACTATTGCTGCAGCACAGAAAAATACTTTTTAGAGTGTTAGTTAGACTTTTTGCATAATTTAAGAAGGAAGGTATCAATACTGTATTAGGGTAATACCAATCCATTTCTACTGAAAAGCCTGAGAGCCTAACATCTATGATGTTAGGCTTCAAACATCCATAAAACTTGTGCTCAAAATTCCAATTTTAGCCCAAGATATATTGAATCTGAAAAACAATACTCCTTCATAGATTTGTTTGTCTTCAGAGTTAAACAATTTCTCTGTCTCTTTAAAACACCCAGGATGTATTACATTGCACTATAGCATCAGCCACCATTCTTCTTCACAAGTAGGTAACAGCAAGTGCAGCAGATTACCCATCACCACTGTAATACTGAATAGGAAAGTAATATATCTGTGCCTCCCAGAAATGCCTAGGAGAGTAGACCAGAACCACATACATCCAATGCAAGTCGGCACCAGAGAATTTCAGATGCAACCTTTACGTACTACAGCTTCCAAAGAGAATTCTTGCTTACCATCTATGCACACTTTTGCAGACCAATGAAGTTCTCTGAAAACAAGACCTTATTTTTGTATAGATTACTGGCCTGGAAACAACCAGTTCCAGACTGTATAGAAACATGCACTGGGCACCTCGACTGCATAAAAGTAACTCCAGACAGGGCCTACAAACCCAACTTTGACAAATATCCATGTTCTATTAAACAGCACGAAACAAGGAGAATGCTTTTATGTCTAACAGCTTACAGCAGGGAGTGACTATATTCTCAGCAGTTCCCTTTCAAATATGCTGAAAGTAGCTGCCTAGAAATTATTTCACACATACAAAAATATCCTTCTGTCTACCGAGTCCTCTGGTCATAACTACTCAACAAAAATAACCACCTTCTATCTATTGTCATCTTCAGTAACTCTTCAGCTTAGATGGCAAAAATGACTTGTGCTTTTCAAGCTGCAAGTTCAAGTCCTGTTGGCAACTAGCTGTAGCAGTCTAGTTACAAACACAGTTATAACAAAAAACCACAAACCAACATTATCACTTTCACTTCTTCAGTCACTCCTGTTTTTTCAAAGCCAAAGCTCTGAAGAGGTTTTTGTCACTATTCAATTCTAAAATCCTCTGAGATGATTGTCTATGCCACTGACATGTCATCAGATGTTATATCACTATAACTGGGCAAGAAGAACCAATTTTATGTAATACTGCTACTTAAAACTATCATGGCTCAACATGCTCAAAACGTTGAAAGGAAAAGATCTTGAGAAGTAATACACCGAGAAGATAAGAAGATAAGCATCATTACCAGCATCATGCTGGGTAATCCATTTTTTAAATTTAGCATTTGTATGATAAGTACAGATCTCATAAATGAAGTGTCATGTAACCCAATTGTAATAAACTGGTTTAAATGCTATTCTACACCCAGCTGACATCAGCAAGGGCTGTGTGCAGAATGACTTGAGAATGAGAAGCTATGCTGCAAGCACAACTCTCCAAAACTAGTTGTGATCTAATGGAGAACACAAATTTGATTTTCTGGCAAGCTCGTCTCACTTCTTAATTTCACCTGTGACCCTCTACAACAACAAAAGACCATTCTTTATAAACAAAAGGAAGTCTCAGTCTTTCGATGAATATTCCATTGCTAAAAGTTGTTTTCTAAGAGACCATCAAAAGTGCATACAGATGATTCATAAGACTGTTCAAGCTAAGCATTTAAGCTAACTATGTAACTATGCAACTCAACTCCATGTCCTACAGTACAGCTCTGCACTTCTACTCCACTGTAATTCCCTAATCCTTCAATGTAAGAATTCAGATGTGAGCCTGATATTCAGTGCTACAAAGTTTTTGGGCTTATTCTTGTGACTTTTACCAGGTTACAATTCACAACTGAAGAGATCACTCCCAGGGACTTCATCTGCTCTAATTTTTTCCCTCAGTAACATAAAGTATTAAAAAGCCTTGCTGGATTTACTAACCTCCCAGACTATTATATATATCACTTAACCAACACACAGAAAGTAGCTCCAATATGGAAATGCAAACCATGCATTAGTGGGGAAAAGATACACAACTCATTGGAAAATCTATCACAAAGACAGCGACATGTAGTACTGCCCTGGTGTGTACCTGTCACATATATGGCCTGCTATCAATTAGCTCTAATTAAGTTTTTCAGTATTTCTACTGCCATAGAGTATTTGGCCCAAAAGAATCTGCCTTGGACATGTGCTCAGCTAGACATGCAATCCTTCCACACACAGGTATTACCTTCTTAGCAGAGGGAAACCTGAGTGCTGATATAGGATAGAAATAACTATAACAAACATTTCTCAAGCAGCAAGAGGAAATGTTAACTACCCAGGCTTCAGTTGTTGAGACTCAATATTTAACTTACTCCACACCCAAGAGGCTGACTAAATGACTGTTACTCTGTCTCAAGTCAAATATTCGTCACTGATATGTGGAAGACCAATTAATTGTGCAGCGATGTATTTGTTTCATTGCTAGCAGTTTTGTCTTTGGTCATGGAAGTCATAGTATTGCCTGCATGTACTGACTGCGTTGGTGTCACCCTATAAAAGCTAGATAACAAGAAATCTTAAGAAGTAACTCCAAGAAAACACCTCCACCCAACAGCATCCCTACAGAAGTACAAATAGAATATTATCTACGAGAGAGGCATTTCAGAAAGTGACTGTCAGCCCCCATCACACTATTTACCAGCACTACAAAAGTGCCACATACATACTGGAACACCTTCATCATTTCTTTGTGACTTCTGTGCATATCAGCTGATAGCATGACAGTATAATATTGCAATCTGCTACTGACACACACACACCATTATCAAAAACAAAACAAAACAGAAAACAACCCACCTACAGGCAACCCCCACATCAACAGACATTACAGTGCACTGCTTCAGTATCTCCTTCTCCTCAGCTACATGAAAAGTTTGCAGGTCCCCAGCTTAGTTAAAGGCACCTAGTTTAGACTGAAAGCCACCAAATCACTTGAACACACTGAAAAACTTGATTTTTTACTTTCGGCCCACATCTTTATTATTCAGATCATATAGACTCACCTTAGTCCATGGATGTGCCTTAATCTGAGGAAATTTGAATTCAGTATAGTTTGGATTCATTTCTCTAATTTGCTCCCTTGTAGGCGTTCCCAGAACCTATACAAGAAAGAAAGAAGGCAAATTGCTTAGACATACTTCATATGGAATTAAGACTGAAGAATAACCTATCAGACACTGAGACAACTGAAGTCAATCTACGTAACTAGTAAGTCAATATAGAGATCAAAACAACAAACCTTTTGCACCCAAGAGAGGCAAGTCATCTGTCTGGGCACCCTTCTCCAACCTTTTACTCTGACACTGTTCAGAGTAAAAAATGTGTTGTACTCTGTGCTGCTGCCACTTGCCCAGTCAGTGGGCAACACTGTGAAGAGCCTGGTTGTTTCTTCATTCCCTCACACCATAAAGCTTTTATACACACTGATGAGACCCCCCACCACCCACAGCTGAGCCTTCTCTGCTTTGGGCTGAACAGTTCCAGCTCTTGCAACCTCTCCTCATATGACAGATGCTCCAGTGCCTTAATCACCTCTGTGGCCCTTGCTCCATCATCAGTGGTAACTGGCGATTCAGTTCATGTTCCAAGCTCAGTGTCAAAAATTTGATTATCTTATAAAGTTTTTCACAAAATTAAAGCATCTCTCTCAAACATAGCAATATTTTGGTGGGGTAGAGAGTTCACTTTAATTAGGTTTATATAAAACACTACTACCAAACACATTGCAGTTCACTGCGTATTGTTGATTAAGGATCAGACAAGCAGCACAGACTGTATTTTACAAGTCACAAACAGCAGTCTTCTGACAAGCTCAAAAGATCAGCCAGTTACTGCTGAGCGTCTCCTGCTCTCCCCACAAACAAAACCGTGTGGGTTTGGGCGGTGCTTCCTCATCTCAGTATTTCCACAGGGACAACAGACTTAGTTTAACTCGGAAGTATCTAAAAGGCATACCACCTCTGGTTTACCTTCACCAAGCCGTATTTCTCATTCCCAGAATATGCACAATGTTATTTATGGATGCAAATTAGTTGCATGAGGAATAACAAACAATTGCACATCTCTTTGTAGGGGTGGGTACATTTGGAAAGGATTTCAGAAATCGCTTGAGGAAATAAGGCTGACAATATGGCATTAGCGCTTTCTTTTCAGTTAGCACCAAGTGTGAGAGAGCCATTGTCTTCCAGCTATGTATAAAAATTGCAAAGTATCTTCAAGAAATCTCATTGTTTTCTGCTTGCACCCAGTTCTGGGCAGCTTTTTGCTCTGCCTAGAGAAGAGGAGAAGGCAGGAGTCACTCCTCTATGCTGGGCTCAGCCCCATCTATAGGAAACCTGTAGTGGCACTATTTTGGCCCTGAGACAAGTATCTCCACACAGCCTAGCGTAATGTTATCACCTCATCAGACTGCACTGTCACCATCAGGCAACAAATGATCACACGATGCTGGCACTCTACCTTGCTGCTTGATAAAGGAATATCTGGTTACAGATTCTGGTATCTGTGTACATTTTCATTCTGTTAGAAGAATGGAAATTACAAAAATGTACTCCAGAAAGTCAGGTAAGGAGGTAAAAGAGCAAGGTAACTGCTATTTGAGTAATTTATGGAACAGAGAAACTATCATCAGGTATTATGAACAAAACTTGGTATCTCTCTGCTATTTAAAATAAGAGTTGCCCAACACAAAAAAATTCCTACTCACAAAGCAACCTTTTAATAAAGAGCAGCAGCAGAGGAAGTAAACTCTGCAACTTGTTCAGACAGTTGCTTCTTGGATAACAAATTTGACCAACAAATTGTATGAGATGAAGAATAATGTTTTGTAGAACACATCACTCATGATGATTTAAAACCCACTAATTCTAAAAGCCCAGGGTTACCCTCAGAGATGCCAGCAGATTTTTTTTCTCTGTGTGTCGGAAAACACTGTTTCTGCACAGGGGACAAAAAAAGAGAATGTTTGCAGATTCCATATCTTGTGCTCAACTTTCAAAGGAAAAAAGAATTGAAAGGAAAATGTGCTCTTTCCCTGCTGGTTTTCTGTCTGACACCCACCAGAGCATCAGCCACCCCAGCTGCCAGCTCTGCCAGGATGGTGCTGCACTCAAAGCTTTGACGACCATCAACTCTCAAACCTTTCCAGTTCTAAAAGATGAGGGCATTTCACACCCCTAAATATTATTTTCATCTGGATTCGTGATAAAAGTAATTTTAAAAAACTTTTGAAGTTGTTTTGATTACTTGAATTAACTTTCTGAAAAATGACAGGCACCTTCTATTGCTCTCATTGTCTCCAAAAGTTAAGTTTTCAGGCCTTCCTAGTATAAACAATACTTTTTTTAAAGCAAGTTTACCTTCTTTACCCTTTTTCTCCTCAAAAAATTCCTTCAATAGCTTTTCTAAGGAGCAGAGAGTAGATTTATTTTTAATATAGCCCAAATATATCAAACTGGCTCGGTTGCCAAGGCTGCTCAGAACAGGAGCCTACACAGTGCAAGTATATTTAAAGACCACCTATAGCATCAGAGAACTCAGATTAGATAAGCAAGGGCAATTTCATGGAAGAACCCACAGACAATGTCTATTCATACATTTCACTAAAAGCACAGCTGTAAGTCCAGATGATGGGAGAGGGCAACTCCTAAGCTCAAGCACAGGCATCTAAGCAACAGCACTTAAGGTTTCATGAATGTTTAGAAAAGAAGGTACTAAAGAGGGATCATGGTAGCTGAAAGAAAGGATTGTCTGACCTTTCAGCTATATAACAGACACATGAAATAACTGTACAAAAGGAAAAGTGACTACTACTGGCTACACAGTGTATTTATAGTTACTCTGTTCTCTTGAGACTGCAAAACCAGATTGGGCTTTCAATTTGTACTGAAAGTGGATTAAAGAAAAAAAAATCCAACCACAAAACAACATGCCACAAATTTCAACCAAAAACTGAGAAGAGAAATAGTATGAAGGAAGAATAGAAGTTTTAAAGACTGTTGTCAAATTCAAGTTACAAATTAGAACAGTGGGATGAATAAAGTGATAAACTGTAAAACTGTTCCAGTACTTGACATATCTTGAAGAGGTCCTGTAGTGGATCTCTCCTCACCCCCTAACGTACCAATTCTGTTTGCTACATGATTTGAAATTGTACCTCACTGATTCACACCAAATTTTCAGTATATTAGGAATACCTTCAAGTAACCTTGGTAACAGCAATCACTTAAGCTGCTGCAAAAATTGGTCAAAATTCATCTTTTGAGAAAGAAGCATAAATTACTGTGCTCATTTTTGGCAGAATTACTCCATGAAACAGCTGCTCTTGGTGTATCAACTCTGAAAATACTATGGAGCAGATGTTCCTTGGAGAGTTTTCACAGAATCACAGAATGGTTGAGACTGGGAGGGATCTCTGAGGGTCATCTGGTCCCAATCCCCTGCACGAGCAGCATGATCAAAAGCCAGTTGCCCAAGACCATGTCCAGACAGGTTCTGAGTATCTCCAAGGACAGAGACTCTACAATGTTCTACAATGTTTGACCACCCTCACAGCAAAAACTGGTTTGTGTTCAGATTGAATTTCATGTGTTTTTAATTTGTGCCCATTCTTCTTGTCCTGTCATGGGATGCCAAAGAAAAGAGGCTGGCTCCCTCTTTGAACCTTCCCTTCACATACTCTGTACACTGCTAAGATCCCCACTGATCCTGCTGAAGTCAGAGAGCCCTTAAGAGATACAGGGTCCAATACTGAATTATTCAGGTCAGTGCAGATTGGCACATACTATTCTACTTCCTGGGGAGTGTTATGGAAAGTGATTTTATGAAGGAAAAAATTGATTTTTTTTTCTATTTAACGCTTGAAAAACAAAAAGAGAACCAAAGTAAGTACTGTAATAATAAAAATGCAGTTGTCTGATGGAATCAACTGTAACTAGAATGAAGACTCAATATTCGAATGACTGAAGGGGAGGTCTATGTGAGACTACAAAGCATCTTCCTGCAAGTGAAGGTGCCAGGTCAACTAGTTTTGTTCTTTGTTACCGATTATCACCATCATGTCTTAAATAAAAATAAAGAAGCTTTATCTATTAAGACTAACTAAAAAATACACTTGCTGAGAAGCAGACACTGTTCTGATTCTCCTAGGACAAAAATTTAACACAACAGACTTCACAGTACATTCTGTCAAGTTTTTCCCTTGACATAAATCTGTAATGGATGAAGCTCCCCAAAACATTTTTATTCCATGAACAGGGTTTGTGAAGGTAGGCTAATGGTATGTATCTCCTGCAGTTAAACAAAAGCTACAATAAAGAAAGGCTCACAAGAATGTCATCCTTACCAAACAAGATGGGGGATTTATGAACCTGGAATAAGCCCTGAACTTGACTGAAGATTTTCAGTTTATGTTCTTACAATCAACTTTTATAGGAGGAAAAGATGGATTATTCAGCTCCAAAAGACACTTCAGTTACATCTCAGTACCAAGACAGCTGCTGCCCACACCTGCTTCACTATGCAAAACTGCGCCTGAGTCATTTATGACCAAACCCACACTGTTGCAACAGCAGAGGAAAAGGAAACTGCAAGAGTTTCAACAAATCCCAGTGGAATAAAGGCCCTTTATGACAACCATTGTTACTGCTGAACATTTGCCAAAATGTAATCAGTTAGAAGCATAGGGACCTTGGTTAGAACCAAGGGTTCAGAAGCTCCAGCTGGTAGTAACTGAACTAGAGAAGGGAGAGTGTGGTAATTTAAATCAGAAACCTCTAGAAAGCCATGGTTGCAGTGGTATAGTGGTCTTCCCTGGGAAAACTGTGCAAGTTTATGAGGGAATGTATTCCTAGAAGTTTGATGTTTATGGCTTACTAGATGGCATAATTAATACTTCTGCAAACATGACTGCACCTCTTCAGAAAGTTGTGAGAGGTGTGCCAATAGTTATTTAAAAATTGATAGTGCAGCATCTCAAGCAGTTAACACTGCTTGAGACCATACTTCAAGAGGTCTGTGACAGAAGTAAAATAAACTTACCCACTTTGTATATACTTCCTTTCAAAAACACTTTCTTGTCAAACAATGAAAGCCAACTAAATATAGGTTTTTTTTCTATTTATAACACGAAAGGAGCTATACATCAGGACTAGGAAGAAACCCGTTGTCACCACTGACATGAATATAATTGCCCATCAACTTTTTATACTGCCTGCCTGCAAGGACTGGAAGTGATGAATTAAGTGAGGCACAGGAACAGCCAAGTTGTGATGTGGGGGGACATCAGGGAAAAAAATGCCGGGAGACTTCCCTTAGGGCTGAGGACAGAACCCATGAAAAAGCCCATGTCAGACGCAGGCAGGTCGTCAGCACAGGACCACATCCAATAAAATGCAACACTCTCCTACGGCTTACTCTCCCGGAAGACAAGGCTCCTCTCTGCCCATTAACTACTCTGACTGGATTTATTTTATTTCAAAAACGGAGCCCAAAATAGTACCTTGGCATTTGAGCATGAGCCATATATTATAATTGCAGTCTATACTTAGCATTAGGCGCTGTAAAACTGTCAAGAGCCCAAAAAGTTACACATGAATAGGATTCCTGATACTACTGAACTTGCTTTTTCATACGTTTTTTTACCCCTTGCTTCCCCCTTACCCAGAGAACTATGAGAAGATTTTATTATTCCTCTTAAATTACCATAAAATGCCAGTTTTGGTGCAAGGAATAATCACAGTGCAAGAGCAATCAAAAAACTCAAAAGCAAACACCACCCCCACCCCATAACCCCCACTTTTTCCCTGCAGTTTTCACAAGTTGGTTGATTAATCTCATACTCTAAATGTTGGTTTTCCTGGTTTGGCCAGGAAAACCAACAAACTCCCAAGCTTTCACAGGGAGCACCGGCAGTCCTGTAGCCACCACTGCTGCACTGCAAGAAGCATACAGAAAAAATATTTCCGGTAAAGAAAACACCAGGCAGATTGGCTGATGCTGTCCTCCCCATGTCCCAGGGCTGCTCAGACAATTATTGCTGCTTCATTCTTTTGACAGATAATTTTTTTCAGCTTTTGAGAGGAGGGAAGGTACTACACAGAAACTCTGAGAAGATAATTATCTTAGAAACAAACCTGTTACCCTTCTGAGATTCACTTCCTGCAAGAGGAGTAAAGTGCAATCACTGTCTGCAGGAGCTGTACTTGCCATTTTAGTTGGGAAAGTATATGCCAGCCAGTTTTACCTTGAAGGTTCTGCGATGCTCCAGACCTTATGGGGCCAGGAAAACCAACAAACTCCCAAGCTTTCACAGGGAGCACCGGCAGTCCTGTAGCCACCACTGCTGCACTGCAAACTGTGCACCAAAGTTTGGAGATTTGTGAAGGAGCCTCTCCTGACTGCATGTCAAAGCAAAATCACTTTTGTAGTCTAACTGCTCCTTCTTTCAAACTGTATTCAGCAGGGTCCCACTTGCACAATGGATTTTAAATAGTGAAGTGGCAAGTGCAACCTGCCTGGGCTGGTGGAAGAATCCATCAGGTACAAGGCTGCATGACTGCTCTGAAGCATAGTGTTTACTTGTACATAATTTCTTTATGGGATCACTGATGAAATCCACACTACCACCACTGTGACTGTTTCAGAAACTGAGCACATTTCTGAAGGAGATGTCACTTGAAAGCCAGTAGGGGCATGAATTTTAATGAGTATATTGGGTTACCCACTTGAGATATTCCTAGTGATGGGACACTTTGGAATAGCAAGCAAGAGCTAAAAATAAGAAGTAAGAGTCACCACTCAAGATCAAAATTTGGAAAAAGCACAGCACATGATTTCTCTCCTGTAATAACGTAAGCATTCAAGAAGAGTATACTTGGGCTAAACTATTTCTTCAGATGGAGCTCCACGACAATATTCTCTTATATCAAATGTCATTTTTCAGGGGTAAGTGGTCAAAGTTCTCTCTTTCCCAGCCAGACTGAGAACATGGGGAAAGACCATATTTAAAGAAATAGGAACAGGAGGAAAAACTTTAAAAGACGACTGTCTTTTGATGCAATTGGATGTGATGCTGTGGTTCTAGAGGGGCACAGTTTTTCAGAGCAGTTTGCAAATACACAGTAGGTCTGGAAAAACTCCAGGTGCAACTATACGGAGAAGATCTTGCAAGACTGTTTGAAATGAAACTACATGAAGACTGCTGAAAGTGTATCAAAATCTGTCAAAAGCCAAAAATGCTTGTGATGCAGCAAGGGACTGCGGATGTTGAACATATGGCCTGCAGGAAGGGCAAGCTGTGCCAACTGATACATCGCCATGAACACAGCAGAAGAGGGGATGTCATCAAGAACTGCATGAGAAAGGAGAACTAATTTAATGGGATGGCATTTTGAAGTCATTATCCAGTCTAATGCAAAGAACTTCACAGCCAGGTGTAGCATTCACTTGCTGTGTTGGGAAATAAACTCTGAATAATCACAGCTGAGTAAGCAACTGAAGAGAAAACTGAAAAGTTTATCTTGGCTCTAGAAAATGCCTCAAGTGTGACTGTGACTCAATCATCTTGACTTGATAAGAACCAGCAGTAAAGTTTCTAAGCTGACCTCTTCCTGCAGTGGAATCAATCCAATATAAAAGATGAAAGTGACATATTTCCAAACGTGTGGGTATTTTCTTACCATAGCCCATTTCTGGGAGTTTAAAACACACTATTTTCCCTGCCCCTATGTTTCAGGCACACAGTTCCAATGAAGCCATCTGAAAAGCAGGACCCCAGATAGTCAAACAGCAGCTCTCAGGTCCCAGCTTGCAAGCTTCTACCATGCTCACTGCTATTCTACAACTGTCAGATCCCACAGCTCTGCTTCTCCCACAGCCAGCCAGCATTAAAATAAGTCTGTATTACAATGAAAGCTTTAAATATAGTTTTCTATGGCAGCAAATGGAAGAGGTGGATGCCATCTGCCAAATTTTTTTTAATGAATCCTACCCTAAAGGAAACTTTATACAACATCACGTTTTACATGTTGTGCCAAGATTTAACATTTCTGGTAATTTTTATGCTGCAGAATTGCATGTCCTCAACTGTACTGAGGCTACGTAACTTAAACTCACTCATGTAGTTGCTTCTTTTTTATCATCCTTTCAAATCTAAGTTGAATTTAAGCATCATTCTGGAAGTGCATAAGAGGAGAATGTTTCATGTCTTCTTTGCAGAGTTAAAAAACAAATCTGCTTAGTTCGATGATTGTTCATTTTTAAAGGATACAGAGTAGATGGGACAGATCCCTCCCAACAGCTGTCAGAATAGAAAAAATTTGACCTCACTTTCTTCTTTTTTCCTATTTTCAAAAGGTGAGGAAAAATTTGAGATAAACACACTTTCCTCCCTCTACTCGCACCATGAGAAATTCTTCTAAGTGAATAGAGCATCACAAGGGAAGCACCTTGTTATCCCACTCCTAGACAATTTCTCATGGCTTCATCTTGAACACAAGTATTCTTAATTATAACTCTTCTATGTATTCCCACCTTCACCTTCTGCTAGGACTTTTCTGAATAGTTTTTATAAAACTTCACAACAGAAGATAAGGGAGACAAAGGCACTGAACAGCAACCCATTTCTCCAGTTTGCACTCAGCTTCTCTTCCAGTCTTGCCTTCAGAATATATGCTGCACTGGTAACAAATACTGTCAGAAGAACACGGTACCCACCCATTCAGGCTCACATTTTACATTACACTTTCTTCAAGTTTCAGTGAACATCCTTTTTTGTGATTACTGCTGTAAGATTTACAGTATTTTTCTGCCAGACTTCCCTAAAACATACTGCCTCAGTACATTTTGTTTCACTTTACTTCTATGTGTAGTGGACTACACAGGTAACAGAAGATGAGAAAACCCCATCACAACAGAGGTGTGAATGATCATTAAATATCCCTCTTTCTGTATTTAAAGGAATTAGTCAGAAGTTTGTTTCTGTGCAGATCAATATCCTAACTTCAACCTGTAATTTACTGAAATACCTTTTACTCAGGGTACTCCTTCAGTTGCCTTGAGAAATAACATCAGTTGGCCAGCACTGTATATTGTCACTACTATGAGTTAGTCAAGAAAAGTTACCACTACAGATGGTACAAATCTATCAGCAATTTTACTGAAGTTCTCCTCTGCTTCAATACAACTGAAGTGTAAAAAAATAAGTGCCACAACTGGAGCACATACGTGCCATGAAATTTTTACTGGTTCACAGATTTTTTTTTCAGTAGTGCAGAACTGATGTTAACAGCTTCTTAGCAAACTTTCAACCAAACCACAAATTTCTGCTTGCCAAGCATGTCAATAATAAGAGACCATCTATCTCCTGATTATTTTACTTTCACATTGTGAAATCAAAGCAATGGCAGGGCAGAGCACTACGGTTTCGCCAGTAAGGCCTCTCTACACTCAGATTTCTGATCAAGCCATGGACCATCACCATGATAAAAAGTTCTATTTATAAAAATTCACGTGGAGATTGGGCTCTTCTGCTCTCATGGACAACAAGTGAAAGGAACAGAGGACACTGTCTTAAGCTGCACCAGGGAAAGTTTAGGCTGGACATTAGAAAGCATTTCTTCACAGAAAGCATGATTGGATATTGGAATGGGCTGCCCAGGGAGGTAATGAAGTCACTGTCCCTGGAGGGATTTAAGGAAAGACTGGATGTGTCATTTAGTGCCATGGTCTAGTTGACATGGCAATGTTGGGTCATCTTTTTCAATCTTGCTGATTCTTTGATTACCTTTAGTTTTTTCAGGATTTTAGACATCAAGAAACAAATCAGGACTCTTCAGAAATGTCCAAAGGCAAACACCACACAAACTCCTGAGGAGGTGTGGTCATCTGACGTGGACCCCTTCACATGTCACAAAAGCAGTGTAGCAAAAAGCAGCACACCACTCCAAGACATTTCTCAAAAGTTAAAAATATTGTCACTTGTACCATCATCAGCCTTACATCTGAAAGCAACTCTGGTTTTTCATTAGTGATTCCTATGCAAACAGACCCAACTTGGATAAAGTGAGTTGGAAATACACTTGCCAGAAAGGCAATAAGAAGACATCAAGAAAGTCATCAGAGAAGTATGTGCAAGACATGGCGTCTCCAGAGGAAAGCTGCTGACTGGAGGATGTTCAGCAGGACAGACAGAAACTCAGTGTAACAGAAGCCAGGTTTGTGTGGTCAAAACCTGGAAGAGATGGGGTGACAGTCTAGAAATGTCACAGCACAGCCCCAGGCCTCACCAGCCCATGTCCTTCAGGCAGGAGAAGGAATGACCAGTCAGTGATGGCTCATGTCATACACGCTCTTAGTGTCATGTCAGGGACAAAGACACTGGCAGCTCTTCTAGTCAACGACACAGACAAAGTAGGAAGTTTTCCTTTTTCACCCAGATTTAGGTTTTCAGGGGCTTTTCACATGCATGCCACACAAATATTTATGCATCAAGGTAGTGGCAAAATCAAGGAGGAAGTTCTCTTAATACAGTCCCCTCATGGTGATGAAATCAATGAAGCTGAACAGCGCGTGTACACATTCTCTGTAATAATGCCATCTTATTATGGTGCATAGCATAGATTCAGAGGAAAATTATACTGCTGTCTCTGGAAATCTTGTTTCCCTCACTGCAGAAGGTGAATAGGGTAGAAAGTCAAACACCAATCTATGAACTATTCTTCCATGCCTTTAATTTGAGAACCATAGAATAGTCACAGCTTTCCAAACGAAATCAATCAAGATGTGCCTGGACATAAGTGATATGCAAGAATATGCTACATATTCTGACACATTAGTTTTATTTTACCTTGAAAAACAAGACTCTTCAGATGGAAGGTACCTTTGCCCTACATGTCCTGATTCTCTATCTGCAAAAACAAGTGCCCTTTCCCACCTTTCATTTTAGAAGAGCTAGGAGGAAAGGAAGAAGAGAAGGCAACTATGTATGTGAAGCATCTGGCATAAGGAATTTAACAATGTTGTTTTCAAAGCCAAGTACTAACGGTGTACAACAAAGGAAAAACAGACTCTTAAAGAATGAAAATAATACATTAATAAATATTGACTCAGTATGTAAGCACTTTTTCCAAGCACACTGAAGTGCAATCCTTTATGAGGGAAGAAGCCCCAGTATATCATTATGCATGACTGGAAGAAGAGAAAGCAATGACCATCAGGTTCTCAAAATAACACAAGAAGTGTTTTCAAATACTGTTTACAGGCAAAACACTGTACAATCATGCCAGAACACATGTATGTTCACCAGTTTATAGCAGTGCATGCTTTCATACTCATTGCCAAGGAATAACGCAGTCAAAGCAACAATTAACATTCCATACCTTGATTATTTCCACCAACTGATCCACACCACTGTCACCTGGAAAGATTGGTTGTCCTAGTAACAGTTCAGCCAGTACACAGCCTGCTGACCACACATCTAAAAAGGGAAAGGTGGAGGACAAGGAAAGGTATCAGCAAAATATACACATTAAGCCATTCATAGAAACAACAGCCATCTAAAGCTACTTACATTATCCTTTGCAATGTTTGATAGTGTGTGCAACACAGCTAAAAATAAACAACATTCCTGTCCCAATGTTACCAGATACCTGGTATAAAAACAACAGTGTGCAGATAGTCTTAGAAGTCAAACTGTGAGATAATGAGAACTGGAAAATCATGTTAAATGCCATAATATATTGACATTAAAACTTACACATGCAGGGAAAAGACCATAGAATGCTTGCCATTTGTAAATTGAGAATTTCCCCAAACCCTGTGTTGGTTTAAATGACACTGATCATGAACTATGCACAGGTATCACCCAACATGATGTTTCTGCTGTTTGCAAGTGTTGAACAGACTCAGTTTTTCATACACATCCTGAAAGCATACATGCACTGACAGATGAACCAGTACTGCAAGTATTACTGGTATCCTGAAGCACATGGTGATAAAGGCATCTGGGAGGCAGCCTCTCTAACCAGTAGTGCCATGATCTAATCTTTATCTAATCTTTATTCCATTTGCCAACTTGGATGACCAACAGAACTGCAAGTCATGGATCACATGTCAACAGCATCTGTAGAAGAATCCTTTAACTAATTTCTGTATGTATACCAAGAGCCTCAAGTAGTCCTTAGGAGCTACTACTCCTACATGAAGAAAATTTTCACAATCTATTGCAGGTATACCTTGTTAAATAATTAGGCAATTGAATATTACAAAAGCAACTTAGGAATGTATCTAAGTGCACTACAGAATACAACATTTTATTTTTGGAATGTGATTAACTAAAATGAAAAATCTAACAAAGCAAATGCAGTAAACACTGTTTAGCAAGTGTTTGTGAGAATCTAATGTAATTGCACAGCAAATAAATGGGATTTTAAGCTGCTCAACACAGTAGAAGTATTATACTTGGATGCAGAAAACTGCTTCTCCCCCCAAAAAAATTCACTATAAGGTTTTCTAGAAAGTCATCAACTGCTGAATGAATACCTGAAACCTTACACCAAAATCTAATCAAGCAAGCAATCAGCAAGTGAAGATTTGCAAAGCCTGTAATATAAAGAAACACCCCAAAAGGAAAATCAGTCCCCTTCCACCCATATTTCTTTAACTCTCACTTACTTTTATGAGCTAGCCTTGTCCCCTAGATCTCCTGAGGCCTTTTCCACCTGAGATAATCTATGCTATGGCAGAAATCCTCATTCCCTCATGTATTTAAACCATGTCTCATGCCTGGAAGTGTTCAAGGCTGGCCTGGATGGAGCTCTGAGCAACCTGGTCTAGTGGAAGGTGTCCCTGCCCAGGGCAAGGGGTTGGAACAAGGTGATCTTTAAGGTCTCTTCCAACCTAAGCCATTCTTTGACTCCACGGTTCTGTGAAGCAGGACATACACAACCCTGCCAGTTATAACTCAAGGTCTGAGCAAGGAAAACATCTCTGACAGCTCTCCAAGCCATCTCTTATCACTTTGTCACAACCACTACAGAGTGGTGCAAAATAAAATCAAAAAAAAGCGTTCAGGAATTTAAGATTTATAACAAAATAATCTGCACGTTAAAGCACAGTTTTCCTTCCTGCATTTCTAAAGGAAAGAGTGATAAGGTTATGCAAAAATACTTCCCCTCCTCTTCTCAAGACCATGGTTTAATTGGAACATACAGTAGACAAACAGCACTGTCATTACTTCAACTGTTGAAATTATTCACTTCCAAATCAAATGGATGCACTCACTTAAGTCTTGGTACAAACACTGCATCAGGGTTTATACTAAGAAGTGTAAAAACTATCCAAAAAAACTACTTACAATGTAAACAGTAACCAGAAACAATTTGAAGTTTGAGTCTTGAATTTCAACAAGAAAACATACAAGATGACGCTTTTTAATTTTTTAGTCACATTTAATGAAAGCTG
The DNA here is from genome assembly GCA_013397195.1 of Hylia prasina. Taxonomy (NCBI): domain Eukaryota; kingdom Metazoa; phylum Chordata; class Aves; order Passeriformes; family Sylviidae; genus Hylia; species Hylia prasina. Next base: position 461,057 of record VYXD01013277.1, on the reverse strand, counting down.
ATATGGCCACCAAGGTGCTAAGAACTCTTGGACAACAAACGAAGAAGGAATCATGTAAAGAATGTTTTAATTGCATCTAACTGCTAATCAGTGTCTCTCTCTGATAGCTCCTGCTGTTGGACCAACACGTACAGCAAAACCATGATGCAAAGCACCACTTTTTGTGTCTCCCATGCATACTGGGTTTACAAGAATTACACAACAGTTCAACAGGTAGATAGCATACATCTCTTCAGAAGTACTGAAGAGATAGATTAAATGTACTAAGCAGTCAGAGCACTGTAACTTAAAAGTCTATTTAAAGATACCTTTAAAGGGTTTTAAATAAACTGAGTCCTTTACACTGTCCTTTACAAAACAAGTAGTTACACCAAATATGTAATTATTTACAACTCAAATCCTTATTTTGCACTGAAAAGGTTATATATTGCAAGGAAAAATATTTGACAGAATACATACAAGACAAAGCTGACAGGAGAGTAAGTCATCAACCACAATTCGCTTCCTTTTAAGATTTTGAAACTATGCTAGTATTACTTTTTTCAGATTAGACTGTGGCTTTTTAAAACTGTTTTAAATAACCTTCTGGTCTGGTTGCACCATGAAGTTGGCTTTGTGCTGTTTTTGCTTTTCCTAGCTTCCCTAAATGCTTTTGCACTCCACCAGCCTATTTCAGGGAAGTCTGTAGGGCAGAAGTCTCAAATCCAATACAAAAATTTTATAAAAACAGTGGGAAGCATCAATGTTGCTGCCAGGGTGAGGAAGGCTCAGTCCCTGGGGAAGTGCTGGGCTTGCCCCAGCCCTGCCAAACTGCAACTGCAAACAAGTCAATCAATGAACAGGTCCTTGCTCAAGAAGGCCAAGCACAAACAGCAAAGGGCACATGAGAAAGCTGAGGGCATCACACAGGAACAGAATAAAAAAAGCAAGGATGTAGGTCATGAGGAAATAGGTGGCAATGGCTGAGGAATACTTGCTGCATTCATGCTGGGTTTAATCCCTCAAACGTACAACAAATCCATCAAAAACCTACATAGTAGTTCCTCATACACTGAAATCTTCCAAACTTGGCAATTTAATGTCTTGTTAAAAGTCAACTTATTTTTCCTTTATTCTACCTGCTAACACATTAAATATACAGTAAAGTAAAACACAAGCATTTCAAAATCCCCATCTTTTTTCCAGGCATGTAATTTCACCAACTTCCAAATTAGGACTTGGGCAATGTTCCCTGGGCAAGGAAGCAAACAAATCCTTGAAGCATCCTCAACAAAATTCAGAGAGTAGAGGTTAACTTGAGCAGCTCCAAGGAGAGACAGAAACAAAACACAATATACACAAGTATTCATACAACTCTTGATAAGCTACGTACAATAAGGGAACAAACTAAAAAATTTCATCTCTGCTGAAACTTGATGGAATTTCTGTCATTGACTAAAATTTGGTTCCAGGATAGTCTGCTTTTTTTTCCCCCACCCCTTTATATCTTGCATTTTAAAATTTATCTACCACACCAGGATGCTAACATTTTCCCTCAAGCCTGAAGTAAAAAAGTACAAATTTCTGTATTTAAAGACATGATACTTAAAGGAAGTGATCAGTTTTTGCTAGTTCCTTCCCAGACACTTTTCTGTCTTAGCACAGTCAGAGCTAACTGCTACAGATTAATATGTGCTGTAACTACCTGCTCCCATGGGAGAGGAAGCGTGTGCAAGTTAATTAAAGCAAACTAGGACTCTCATTCACATGCTTTAAATTAGCTAATAAACAAGGTAAGAGAGAATCTTAAAAGAATACGTAAACAGATGGTCCTTACGCCAAACTAGTTGGGCCAATGTGAAATTTTAGGAGAAAATACTGAAAGCTATTCATTTTAAGAAAGCAGGTAAGGGTACTTTCTTCATACCTTCAGTGAAATGTAGCCTACACAATAAACAAATACAACTGCCAGGCAACAGCAACCTTCAAATAAGCTTATTTCAGATAGTTTTCATACATTATAATGGTAGCTAATGCCATATCTTTCCTAGACTAAAGAACACTTAGACAAATACCATTATCACCTAACCTACCTCTATTAATTTAAACATACAAAAAATCATATAGCCTTTTGTACTACAAAACTTTTCTTAAATTAACTTCTACTACTTTATTGATCTTCAGAGCTGTTAGATGGACATTGTCTAATAATGTAATCTCCATAATGCCCTTGCTTTTGAATGCATTCTAGCATTACAGAAGGTAAGAGAACAAGTATTTCTCTTTAAAATCTTCCTTTAAAAGGAAGAGGCATCTGGGAGGACCACCTGCAAAGAACACTCCTTAGCTTTATTTCTAGAACGTGAAATGGCCATTTTGAGTTGGAAAATCTGTCCACGGATTTCACTTTTTCTGATCTCAAGCTCTGCCTTTCCAAGCTGAAAAGCTGGCTCTCTTCTTCACAGCACAAGCACCATCCCTTGTATTACACTCTAGCTCCTCTAACTCATTATTTGGAGGACATGGAGGAGGAAAGGGGAAAAAAGTTTTCTCTCATCCACTTAGTAAAAATTAGGAACTTCCATTTATCTGATGCTTTATGGGGCATATTTACCTTTCTACTTTTTTTATAACCCTCATCTATTCATCTCTGCTTCACTATCCCTTCATCTTGATGGACTTCCTCCAAGTTGGAGGTGACTGAAATTTGCTACTCTGGAAACTGTGGAAACAAGTCAAGAGTCAGAAAAGCAGCCCTGGGAAGTCATTAAATCAACAGCTTCTACTTGCCAAATGCCAGACCCCAAAGCACTTTTGTTTGAAACAAGCTGCTTGTTTGAAACAGTATTTGGGATGTCAGAACAAGAGAAAAATTCAGGATTACAGGTGTGCTATATGTTGGTGGAAGTTTCACACATCAAGCCACCACAGATCCATGGATTGAGGAGAAATATTAAGGCTGAAACATAAAAATGCTTGAAAAGACATGTTTGTTCCAGAATGTGGAACAAAAACTAATCACGGATACCTCTATTCTTCTGCATCCAAGAGATAAAACTACAACGACAGGTGGTAGAGTAGTTCAGTAAATTAAACAGGCCTGCTTATTTTCAGCATTGAAAGTTGCCATCTGAGAAAGAAGCAAAGTCTTCTCGCTGTTTGGCAACAGTTCTGGGACACACCTGGAGGTGGTTCTTCCCCAAAAACTCTGAGTCAGCCCAACTACACAGGCCTGCAGAAGAGCTTCTGTTCCAGGCTGCTGAGGTGAAACACTCGTGCTTGCCAGGCAAGTGAATGCACAACTTCATGATACTTATTTTCGGACTCCCCAAGAGAAGCCAGCAATGGTCATGCACGTCAATCTTTCCCTGCCAGTGGCTATAAATGTTCCCTCTGGAAAGCTCCTGACTCCTGCCAGCGCAGCAGTGGAGCAAACACACTGAGACCAGCAGCCCCTCCTTGTCCAGAAACACCACCAGGATCTGGTGAGCCCTCCCCTGCCCCACCACCTCACCTAGGGAAAAAAACCGTGAGATTGAGGCAAAGCTCAGCTGCTCACCTTCTTTCCATACAAAAGGAGCACATGGCAACAGAAACATGTGCACCCACCCCTACTCCAGTGGTTGTCCCAGGACAATGTAGGGGAATGTGGGCAGCCATCCCAGGGTTTTTCAGCAGCAGCATCACCCGTATGACCAGCACAGCTAGAACCTTGCCATGAACGTACTCTGGGATGCTGTAAGACACACAGACTGGCAAGGAAGAAGCCTCAGCCAAAAGACTGTCAAGGCATAGCTGAAGGGCTTGATTTGGGAAAAAACAACAAACCAGCCCCTCACTTCCCTCTTCCCCCATCAAAAAACCCCAACCAACCAACCACAATAACAAACTCCTGCAAATCAGCTGCAGGAAGCAAAGGATGTCCATTCCCAGCAAGCTTTAGGGACACACACAAACAGACACTTGCAGAATTCATAGCCAAAGGTGCATAAAGGCCCAAACTGTACAAGCTATGAAGGCACTCAATTGACATGAATATTTGTTCCTGACCACTGAAAAATCTTGCAAAGATGTAAGGCAGGCACAGAACAGATCTATTATGGGTAGGGATTTGTAGCTATTTGGCAACAGTGACTATTTAAAAACTCAAATAGGTCATTTCCCAAGTCATTATTTTAAAAATAGAGTCCCAGGTCTGATGGAGGCACTAACTGCAGTAAATGTGATTTGATGCTACTCTTACTATGGTATGTACTTAAATGCAGTATTAATGTGGTACTTTACAAATGTGTAACAAACATCACAACCCTGGCTCAGTTATTTTTAAAAGGGACCTTTTGGTTTAGAATTGAAATCCTACATTTCAATGAAACAAACAAGATCCTAAGAAGTTAAATGCCAGTTTACAGTTTGTTGTGACATCCGGGATGAAAAGACACATCCTGGAACCAACTGCTACACTGAAGAGCAAGTAATGTCATGAGGACAAATTCATGTGTTTAAAGACGACCAGGATGAAGCCAGACAGCCTAATGCAATTCCTGGTTACAATGCTAAAGATGACTAAAAACTGATATGGTCGTAACACAGCCGGCTGTGCTGCCAATCCAAGGGCCACCAGTGTCACTGCCTAGTCTTAAAAAGCACTTTCTTGCTCAGAAATACTTCCAGTAATTATCCTATTGCAGTGCATTACAATCATAAGCCCTGCAGTAACATTAACAAATAACAAAAACCTTCACAAAAAAAGCTGGAAGCCTTGCAGATAATGTAGGAAAATTTCTACTTAGAACACTTTTTGGTTTTGTATTCTTCACTGATTTAACTTTTGCTGTAGTTTTACTAGAGGATATTTAATAGGAGTAAAGATCCCTTCCTTACATGTAAAGCTCATTTTTGTTACCACACACACACAAAAGTGATTCTTACAGAGTGAAAAAGACTACAGTGGGAAAAGGCTGTTATGCTAACAACTCTTAAGAAAAACAAGAGCTAAAAAACCAAGCATGCCAACGTATAAGTTTAAAAGGCAGTATTACAATACTGAAGTATCTCACAGTCCCCTATACTCTGAGCTATGGATAAAGCACTAATAATTACATGCCCCTTCTCTCCTTTTAATAAATTCTCTCTATGCTTGTTGATTGGTTTTCCAACAACCCGGATGAGTTTGGATGAACAATCCCACATGAAATAAGGAAGAGTTCTCACTATGCACCATTGCTGCCTACCCAGCAAGAACTAAGAAATATATACAAACAGCAGCACCACAAAATTAACCCTTAGAATTTCTAGCATATTGCGGAACACTGGGAAACTGTAAAGTTTGTAAAAGCATTTTATTCCAGGTCATCTCCAAAATTCAAAGACTGCTGAGAAGGAGTATTAACTTAATTTTCAAGCAATTCAGTGCAAATTTCAAAGAAGAGACTTGGAGGGACACATGGGGGTTTTGGCACAAGAAAGTCAAAACAATGACTGAAATTCAAGATATTTCTGGAGGCAAGTGAAAAATTGCACTTCAGAATAGAATTTTATTAGAACCATTTTAGAGACCTGCAAGTAAAACGGCAAAAATGGAAAGCATAACTTGAAAAAGGGTCTGCAATTGGAGCAAGAGACACTTCACAGTGCTACAAAGCCATTTCTCTTGCTGACATATACAATACTTGTTTTATGCAGTTATCCTCTGAAACATGAGGTCTCAGGGCACTCTGATAATGCAGCTCAGCCAATCTATTCGCTCTCAGCTGGCAAAAAGATGTCAAATGGGATCAGCCACCTTACTCTCACTCATGAGCTCACAACACTTTGCTTTTACCTGGGCTCTGCTGCTTACTGGACTGCACAATAATGCTGACTGCACTCACTCACACAGCAGGAAGTTAACCTGCCAAATTCTCTTGTCAGCTGATGCTGAATCAGCAAATTAAACAGCAAACTCAGAGCCAGGGTAGTCAGAGGCAAGAGCAGGGGTGGGGCTGCCACTTGGGCAGCAGCCAACAGTAAGTTCTGCCCTTTTATCTTTATTGTACCACTATTTTCCCCAGACTATGCTTGGTTCTGCCTCTTTTTCCTACCAGGAAGATATGCAAGAGTTGCTACAATGCATACTGCATAGAACCTAAGGGGAAAATAATTAGTGACAGCAGAGAAGTCTTCAGGAATGTATTGAGGTGGGGGTTTTTGTTCCTTTTTAAGCACTTCAGTCTTAAAACAAGCCAGCCAGCCAGCCACTGAGTTTCACACTAGTTCAAACACAGTAAGTTTAAATATACTGGTTATAAACACAGTCTGCCAAGAGTTGATCAGGATCTCCAAGTCCTTTTGAAAACATTAAACCTTGCCTAAGTGACACGAGTCCATAAGCAAGGTAAAAGGTTCCCCAACATGGTGCTGACAGTAAATTTACTTTTTTTTGTACTAGAACTCAGAAGGAGCCCAGGTAGTATCTTGACTGAAAAACTGAAGTAGATAGCAAGAACCAGCCAACACATTGTTGTTCATTTCCAAGATTTTCATTTTGCTGTTCATTTTTAGTTCTCTACTATAAGAAAACTTGGCTGTTCCCCGATCTTCATCAAACCTCTAGCTTCCCTAGTATTTCCATGACACAGCTATGTGTCAGGTATATAGAAAGAGTTCTTTGTGTTCAAAATTAATGACTAAAGGACAGCAAAAGCTAGCAGAATTAGCTGAATTAGAAGGACTGCTGTACACAATATATTAAAGTTGTAAAGAGAATTTAAAGTCTATCACTAGGCCACACCTACCTCCCCTATAAACTCTTTACCAAAAGCCAAATAAATAAATTACAGACTTATGTCTAAACCACAGCACATCTGAAGCAGTAGCTGATTTCCTACAGACATTCTTTACAGTTACTTCAAGTTATTAAAATGCTTTCTGGCTTGAGAACTCATACCTACTTTTAAACTAAATGGCAACATTACATGGAATTTTTTTTTTAACTGTAATCAGATTTCCCCCCTCTACATTGAAAAAGCCCCTTTCCTGCTGTAACTGATGCTGAAATCTCAAACGGTGTAGAAAGCACAGCAGCCATCTACAAAACACTGTACTTCTTTAAAAATTGGTACCTAATAATTTAAAACCAAATTCAGCCCCTGGGGATTGTATTTGCACTTTGGATTTCAGTGCAGGATAAAAACTGAGGCAGTTGGTACAGATTTCAACCAAATGCACACACATACCTATACTGGAGGTATAATCGGTGGCTCCAAAGATCAACTCTGGTGCCCTGTAGTACCGAGAGCAGATGTATGACACATTGGGTTCTCCACGAACCAGCTGTTTTGCACTGGAAAGGAAACAACAGCATTTCAGTCATGAACACTTTTACAGTATTGCTGTGCAGACCAACATTAAGCTTTGGCACTCTTCACCCACTCCCAAGAACCAAATGTTGAAGTACAATGTTCTTCTAAGCTGATGCGAACTGACTCCTTGATTCACTGTGAAATCAGTCCAATCCTTCAAGCATCTACCTTGTACTGGGGACAGCAAAAGAAATTCTGACTTCAATCTAGGTGAAAAACAGGGTAGAAGTTTTGGCTGCCAGTTTTCTTTTGCCAGATACAAAGGTTTGTTTACAGTAGAAAAGAGGACAGAAAACAGTTCAGTCAAATGTAGTCACTGTTTCAGGTTCAAAAGCTATGGATACTCACAAGAACTGAGTGGGGTATTTTTGTTTGGGGTTGTGGTTTGTTGATTTGCTTTTTTGTTTGTTTGGTTTTTAATTTCCATCACAATATTCTGCCTCTTTGCTACTTAAGGGAGTGTGGTATGAGGTGACAAAGAAAAAAAAAGCCTTTGCCATGGTCCACCATTAACATGAGGGTTTCTTTTATACAGTAATGGATCAGCCACAAAGGATTTAACCTACAGTATTGCCTCAATACTTCTCTTTGAAAGAATCCAAGAAAAGAATGGACTACAAGAACACATTACTTTGGGAACATGAGTCTATGGGCATAATACATTTCTTTCTTAATTAACAAGCGCTAAAAGGAGCTGAAGACAAAACTTCCCTTTTGGAAATATGACATTCACCTAAATAGCACCAAACACTGCAGAGTGGCAAGCCAGCCAAATCCACTGTTCAGCTCTCCAGACATTCCTCTCAGCCTTCAGCAAAGAAGAACTTCCATCACCCATTTTAAAAAGTCTGAGTTTTCGAGTTTCTATATAGAAACTACAGTTTACAAATTCCCACTGATAAAAAATGGTAAGTATTCCCTTTTTATGCATTGTCAGTTTCGAGCTTCAGTGTGATTCCTACTTTGCTCCAACACTGGTGAGGCAGAGCTGAGGAGATCCTGAGGCACCACCCATGATGATGCCCTGCTTGAATAACCCCTATCTGACATTCCAACTCACCATGGGCAAGCAAATTTAGCAACAGCAGCTTCTCTGACCTCTCACACATATATCCCAACTATTTTAGTCTGCAAAGTTACAGCACAATCTAAAGACCGAACTTTCCCAGAGAGAAATCTATGTCCTGCCTCACTGCAGGTTGCCAGAATTTCTGTATCAGTTCTAAGATGAGAGCTGGACTCTAAAGGTGATTCTGAGTGGATACTGGAAAGAAATGTGCCTTTGCAAACTAGAACATAGATGTCCACTATCCAAGAGCTTCAATTGGAAGTGCTGCTTCTGATTTTGAGCCCCTATGATAGTTACAACATTAAGTGAATTGTTATGCCTGCAAGTAGACTGACTAGTTTAACATCAGCCTTTTTAAGTTACAAAGCCACCACCCCTGTCCTCTCTTGCCCAAACACATTTCACTGCAATACGTGGTTCTGTTTTCCCATGGTGCAGTATTTTCCCTATGTCATGGTGTATTTATTTTATTTTTCTAATACCTGCAAAAATAAGAGGTGTGAAATTTACTTCCCTCCCTCTTAGTATCCTTTTTCAGCTCTTCCCTGCCACTTCTTTGAACTCACTTTGGGGAGAAAATAGAATAACATTAATTCCTCTTTTAAGCTACAAATAAAGACCTTTTGAGGGACACAGAGAATTTCTTGACAAAGTTGCATCAAGGTTCAGTCTGAAGGAAAATCTTTTCACCAGGTTTCAGGCCACAAATGCACTTACCTTCCAAAGTCGCAGAGTTTTAGAACAGCTGTATCAGGGTCCAGCAAGAGGTTCTGTGGTTTTATATCCCGATGGCAGATCCCAAAGGAATGGATATAGGCTAAACTCCGGAACAGCTGATACATGTACAACTGGAACACAGAAACAGCAGTCAAGTCAGGCTAAACAATTCATTTAGCACAAACCCTTATTAGAAGAAAAACAAAACCACTGAGAAAAAGACCATACTGAATGCCTGTTATGGCTATGACAGTGGGCAAGCTGTTTGCATACCTTCCCCACACACCCTTTGCTACATACACACAGATGTGCTTCAAATTTTTTATGTGTCCTTTGAGATAGCATAATTAGCATGATTCCAAATAAATAATTGTGCCAATTTTCCAACATTTGTAAATAATGGCAATCATAAAAAGCATACACAAAATAAAGATGTTTCAGTTTGCTCTACAAATCAGCCTCCTCACAGCAGTGAAGTATTTCAGGTTATTAAAAAAATCCAAAACAAACAAACAACTAAAAAAACCCATCTTTAGTTGATGAAGCTATATTAAATGTTGCCCAAAGACAAGGATAGTGTCTCAGCCTGTCACTGAAGTGAATCTCCCAGTGTCTCTTGCTGAGGGGACAGTCATTTTAATTTCAAATCTCTGGACATAAACACAAGGCAAAGAAAGCCAACTGTTCAGAATAATTTTATGCAAGGCACAACAAACAAGCATGCTGAGGGAGAGTCTTCGCTGCCCACTTTCCAGGGCTGGCTAACCCCTTAGCAAGGAAGAACACAGCAAGGGGAGATATTACAAAGCCAAGAACTTCACAGGACAAGCTTACAGGGCAAGGGGAGGATGTCCAGCTTCTCAAGCCACACACTTTTGGTTATGGATGATAAAAAGTTGCTGGATACAATTAAGGATGTATAGCATATACAGTCATAAAAGCATGGAAAGCCCTGTTTTAAGGTTGACAAAAGGCTGCCAGGTTATTTTTTATTTTTGTTGTGTCCCCACAGGTTTCCACTTAAAATCCAATCAAGCTACAGGCAGGACACTACACCAAAGATGCATCTCCACACTTCTCTTTTACAAGTACATTTTCCATAGTTGACCTTTAACAGTCTGTATAACCAGGAGCAATTACTTGATATTGATATCAAGTCATGTTTGCCTCTCTCTCACCGCTATCTTTGTCGTCACACCTTCTCTCCCCCTTGTTTTTTGTTGTTTGTTTGGCAGGAAAGTAGGAGAGGGAAGAGAACTGCCTGAATTTTGGCTCTAGGCCTCTGGCTTTCATACTTGTTTCTGAAAACCACAACTCTGCACAAAGAAAAGCAAACAAACATTTTTTCCGAATTGCCTGTTCTAGTCCCTTAAGTATGTATTGTGCAAATGTATTGCAAAATAATGCAAGAGACTGCTCTAACTTGAGGGGTCAAGTCAACACATGTGGGATTTAAAAAGTATGCCTTTCATCTCCACACAGCAAACCCAGAATTTCCAAGGACTCCTTACAGTAGGTTAGAAATTACAAATCAAAATTAACCAGAAGATTACTAGAACAGCTTCTGTGCAGCTTTAAGTTTCTTTGTTACCCAGGGAAAAGCAGCTCTCTGCCTGCCCAGTTATCCATCACAAGTGATCAAACAGGTATGATCTGACCTTTGTGTAGCCAAGCTGCCTGGAAAATTGCAAAATCCTTGATGACATTAAGGTAACATGATCTTCGTAAATACAGGATTCTATAAAAGCCTTGCCTTGCCAGAAAAGTAAGAATAGCTTTCCAGGCTACCTGGAACAGGAAGTCTCAGGCATCGTGCAAGATGAAAGAGTTGAAGCAGATTTTTCTCTAAATGTGTAGGGAAGAACAATTTTCTCAAGTTCCCATAACAGAGAACAATTAGGGCAAGAATACTGACAGAAGACATATAAACAATTTATCAAAAGCCAAGCCTACAGATTTTGAGGAACACGTAACCTGAAGACATGCTGTTCCACCAACAGACCAAACAGAGTGACCTTGAAGTCCAGTGGATGACAAAGTTCTGTGCTTTCTTAAAAATCAGGCAAAAGTGATGCCTATTGCAGAGACATGTCATTTACACTTTATGCATATTGTTATGGCACAAAACTTCATTATTGAAATAATGACAATTTGTAGCTTTCACCTTTGAAACTTTCAACTTCTTTCAACCAAACTGAAGTTTTTTCTTAAGCCAACCCTTACATTAAAGCATAATACTTTTAAAGAGGTGTCTGAAGAAATTAATATGCATTAGGAAATCTTGTTGGTAATTTCCATTAAACATTACCTGTACGCCATGTTAACAAGTTAATGCCATGTGAAAACATCATCATTCACTAGTGTATGGATTTTGCTCACCACAATATATGAAATGGAACTATGAGGCCCCAGATGAGTTTCATTGACAGCAAATGAGAAATTTAATTTATTTTAACCCATGTGTAAAAGATGTAGACAAGTTGAAAAAGGTTTTGAAACTACAGTGTGCATACAAGCACCTTACCCCATGTAGCTTTTGAAGACATAAGCCAAGGAGCTTCAAGTGGAGACAAGAATGTGCCTTTCATGACCACAACAAAAGCACATGAACTCTTACTCATATGCCAGGAAAGGGGGAAGATAACAGATTAGAGAACATCCTCTTGACATCCTCTTTCAGTTCCTGACCTTTGTTCTATTATGTCTTCACCATCTCAGGAAACTGAAAGCTGCTAATGTGTCTGGTGTCAGTCTCTGTCTAAACTGCTTCAAAACACTCCCCCCACACTCAGTCTCCCCGACCCATTCCAAGATTTGTGTAAGGTCAGATATTGGAAGTGTTTAAGTCTCAAACCTCTATGCTTCCTTTGCCATAACAACAAGTAATTCTAATTTTTTTTCCTTGCCTCAAGATCTATTTGCTCCTAAAAATTTCTGGAAATTTACTAGTATGTCAGAAAAGAGCATCCACAGTGTATTTCTATAATCTTTCTTCACCTAAGCACATCTGTCAGTCACCTACCTTGACATAAATCATAGGGAGTGTCTGTTTGGCCCGACTATAATGTCTGGCAACTCTGTATACTGTTTCAGGAACATAATCCAGCACCAGGTTGAGGTACACCTCATCTTTCTGAAAGAGAATAAAGAAAAACAAATCAGCACTAGATTTGAGGCATGAAGTACAATTAACTTATTCAGAGAAACCTAAAAGATGAGAAAGCTGTGGACATTTTAAGTCCCATCTTTAGTGTGAGAACTGCCAGGAAACTATTTAGGCTTTGCACTCATGCATTAATACTTTTGTCAAACTTAGGTTTGTCATATTAATTATTCTGGTCTCCAATGTAAGATATTTTCTGATTATAAATGGAGACAAGGATATAATTGTTCTGCCCAGTCAATATTTTCATTAGGAGAGTTTTTCAAGGCAACATCTGCATAATTAGTTAAAACAGCCTATTAACTCATTAGTCCCTTACCTGCCAAAACCCAAGAAGTGCAAATTTAAAAGTTCAAAACTCAGCCCCCAACAACAGCACATAAAAAAAAGTTCAAACAACCTTCATCTTTTAGAAATGTTACTTTGATCTTACTCAATTCCCAGCTATTAAGAGATTAATACATATTAACCATTTGTATACAGTAAGGCAGTGTTAACATTTGTAACCATTCTGTTTACAGGTACTTGGATGCTATCTCCAACTTAAACATATGAACTTATTCATGACAAAAGAGAAAAAGCCAAAACCAAAGTCTCGAGTATAGTTTTTAATAACTAGGATTAAGTTAGAGGTTCATGTGAACATAACACAGAGAAACAACAAAAGCAGCTTTATAATAAGGTACTTCGTTACATTATAAGGTACCTTATTATACATTAGCAAAGGAAAAAAGGAACAAAGAAAACTTAAATGACAAAGTACTATAAACATATAGTGCCTAACTGCAAAACAGAATTTTCAGCAGTAAAACAAGTCTTAAAGAGACTTCTGATATTTTAATGCAGTCTTCAGTGCAAATCCTATTTGGACTGTGAAAATTTTGAATGTTGTTGGGTGGGTATAATCAACCATATCAGCATAAAAATTATTTTGAAAGCTACTGAATTAACTAGAAGTAACCTCTCTTGCACCTGCTATTTTATCACCTGGAACTTCTATAGAGAAAGACAATACATTGAGAGTTTACATGAACAGAAACAGCACAGAGCTCCCAAGTCTTTGACAGCAGGCCCCTGTCAGAAGATCTACTGGCTATCTACATCTTAACACCTAAACCCAAACCTCATTTAGCTACAGCAATTTAACACTACTACTCTACTGTGACTTGACCCGTCACTTCAAGCACAGTGAGGTGTGTTTCTCTCACAGAGCTCTGCTGTCCTGACACAGAAAAGAGCAGCAGTCTGGTACATGGTAACACACAGAGATACACGCCTTGAATACATATGCAGATAACTGCTGGCTTTGTGTGTTTTTAAGGCTCAGAATCCAAGACCTCTGCTCACCATGATGTGACAACAAAGCCTTGTATTTTCAGGACATTTTAATAGCTCTTACCAATACCTCCTAATAGACCAAGGCAGCTTGCCTACATCATTCCTCCCCACAGAAAATAAAGAACTTTCTCAATATCACTGCTTAAATGACAGTGGCAATAACATGGCACCAAGCAAATGACAATGACCCACCAACTTGAATCTACCTGGTCTTATCACACTTCTCAAATACAGACAAGGAACAGCTTCCAAAACCCTGCCTATGCTGGTGCTTCTCCCAGTGCCATCCCAGGAACAGGGAACCATGTGGAAGCTTCTGGGGACCAAGCTGGGGAGAAGAAAATTTTTGAAATGGATAAGAAGGGACAACCACCAGCAGTGCAGAGGAAATACCAGACGGCTCTGGAACTCCACAGACGTGCAAATGTATGCTGTAAGAAAATGCAAGGGAAAAAAAAAAACAACTTATATTTTAGCACTTTCCCTGCAACAGAAAAGTTCTTCTTGCCCTGACTCTCACTTCAAGCCAATAAAATTCATCCACCACCTCTTCTTAGGTCAGAGCTTTCAAGGTTTAGTTATAAAACACCAAAAATAAATGTCCTAAAAAATTCGAAGTTAGCTTATGCCTGGTAAGGCAATCTGTAAACCAGGAGAGAAAACAGTTTCATGAATATGAATGCTTTGATTCAGTGTAGATACAACCTGATGAATATGCTAAATGTCTGCCTCCCAGAGGATGGGAAAGTCTTACTGGTGACAAATCACTTCACTGAGTACTGTTACTGAGGTTGGTGACTTTGATCCAAGGATTCATGTTTCATGTATCAATAAGATTTACATGAGAGATTAGAGGAAAGAATTCAGTAAAAATTAAATTATAGTGATTTTATAATCCTCTCATAATCCACACAAAAGGACATATGTAAAACAGTAAAGCATATGATCAGTAAACCCCGTCTACACTACTTCACAGCAGTGTGTTGAAAATTACAACAGTGTTGAGTGTTTAGTTCATAAAGTCTTTGCTTCACTTTTAGTGCCTCCATTTTTATTTCTAATTTTACATTCTATTAGAAATGGGACCAATTCAACAGCATGACACAACACAAGCATAAAAAACTTAGAGGCATTTGCATCTTTAGAGAGGAAGGCTTCACTTGGGAGTTTTGATGCCAACCACAGTACCTGAACAAACTGCATGGATTTTGTGTGGTACTGCTCCTGTGTGAATATATGTCACACAGAACACAAAGGCACATGAACACCTTTCTCCCCCTCACCAACTTTTAAGTTTTGCTATGCCACTTGAGGGATCCAGAACTCCAATATGCAGCTATAAAGGCAAGGCTTATGCCATTGGCCATGAAAGTAGCAGCATGTTCCACTCCTACCACATGCAACCAACTCCAGAAGTTCTCTTAATGACTGTTATAATGAATTAAAGATTATTCAAGTGTTCTGAGAGACACACTCCTGATGGCATCTGGCACAGGTCATACAGATAAACATACAGGAAAGAGTTTTCACGAGCCCTGATCCTTCTCAGTGAGCATTAACTGGATGAAAACAATATCCAAGTTACCTGGATTCCCCTGAACAAGATTCAGGACAAGCCAGGAAGCAGTCATGGCCTGACAAGCTCTTGAGCATGATGTAACCTGGTTTGCCTACCTCATGCATTCCTCCTAAACACATATTTTTCCAGTGACCCAGATGTATTGCAGTAGGAAACAGGGTTAGCTCAAAGAGCTTGCCAAATGAGGGCAACTGCTTGAGGATCAACTGGGACGATCAAGGCTTATCTTTCCATTACAGGAAACCTCACCACATATTCCACAACTGACTTGTTTCCACACTGCTGTTTCAAAACTGCTGGTCTGGGAACAAACCAAGGTAACCTGACTGTCACAAGCATGTCTGAAATGACCTACAGAGAACAGAAAAGTCCAGAGGAACCTGTAGCATATGAAATACAGAAAGCAAACACAAGATGTCATTAAATGTCTCACTTCTCTTTAAAGACCTTGGGCTTACTAGCTTTCTGCTGCAGCTCAAATGTTTATGTGTATTTATATTTTCCTGTGCTTGCTGCTAAGGTTATGACCATGTACAGTTCAAAATAAAAAAGGGGAAGGGCAGAAAGCTAGATCCTGAAACCCAGGATCAAAGTATTTCATTAGGATTTTGACTTCAGCAATGCAGCTCATGTACCAGCAACTGCATCAAGTGCTAGAAGTTGCTTTTTGTCACTTGGCAGATAAATCCTCAGCTGATAAACACTGCTCCAAAGAGGGCCACAGCAAAATAACCACTGCTTTGCCATCAAATTGCTCTGCACCTCTCAAGAACCACCAATTCAGGTACTGCTTCACTTTGGTGAGAAATACTTAATGCAAGTAAATATTTGCACAACCTGTACCATAATAAGAGGCATGAGAAAGACTGGGACACAAGAGCCAAAACATTTTAGCAACTTCATTCTTTCTCTTGTGCCAGAAACTGGAGACAAAACAGGATGAAAGTACATGAGCATTACAGACAATGTATACTCCACTTTAAAACTCTTCTCTCAGTCCACATAAGTAATCTTTAATGTTTAAAGCACCCTCCAGTTGTGCTTAATTGAGGCTAATATAAAGAAACAGCTACTGAATTAAAATAAAGCAATGGCTATTGAATTCAAAGATTCATTTTTTTTTCTGTTCCTTGCAGTGATAGTTAAAATATTGCTTATCTGTGATCATCACCTACTTCAACAAACCTCAAATTGTTCCTGAGTGGTTCAAGCTTTTATTAGCTTTTGTTTTTCTGTATCAGACACACTACATTTACAATGTGCACATATAAAGCAGCAACCAATATTAAGTCAGTCACAGTCCAACTATGTCCCCTATTTATCACCATGATGATAGAAGCCAGGGAGATCATACATGTCAAACACCAGACTGACAGCAAAAGGAAAATGCTTACTCTGAAAATATGTCAGCATCTAGTAAGACGTTGGAAATACTCCTGAACTGTCAAGGCCTAAGGAAAACTTCTCTGAACATCAAGTAATAGGATAAAAAGGTTAAGAAACTATTCTGGATGCTCTTTCTTTCAGGGTGACCATATTTACTGCCCAGCATTTGGAAAAAGTGATGAGCATGCTCATTTTAGTTTGTATCTCCTGGCAGATCAGTAACAGTGTGACAGTGGTTCTGGTGTGGTTTGGGACAGGTTTTCCCTGGCTTTTGATGGACTCCACCTGATCGGCTGTAGGAGCACAACTGAGGGTAACTTTGCATTAGGAGAAATAAATGTGGAATTGCACACTTGCTTTACATGCCTTTATTCAAGGTAAATGCACACAGACAAACAATATGCCTAAAGTTAAGTAATACGCCTCCAAAATGTCCTTCTCGTTATTAAAATTACCCCAAGTCTTCAGTATTAGGGCTGTATGAGGTAAATAAACCAATCAGTTTGCTCAAGAGGATGTTTTCTTTACCATATGACAGCACCCCACTGATGATGTTTCAGGGGTAGGTGCTGCATGGAGCAGTTACTGACAGAATGCAACTGTGCAAGGGTTCTGTCACAAAAAGTGCCTGAGGGATTTACCTTTGAGTTGGAAAGCAAGAAAATGCCTTTCAGCATTTCATGCAGACTATGCCTTTTTTGAGAGTGCATTATTTGAACACTAGACTGTCAGCATGAGGTAAAATACGCCCTTCACCCTGACTCGGGCATCTAGATCTAGACAACACACAAGGTTCAAAGTCACAGTTTCTGCCCTAGATTCAAAAACAAATAGTTAATTTCTTAAAGCTACAACCACTTCACACCCCTTTATCAGGCACCATGCGAGACCTGCCTTCCTTCTCTTATCTTGAAGGCTGACACTGTACGCTGAAGATACAAAGACTTTGGACACACTTTCAGAGACAAAGCAAAAATTGGTAGCCTTCCTATTCTAACTAATGGGTAGACATGATACACAAGAAAAATGTAAAAATGCAAAATATGTCCTAGCTGACCTTATTTGTATGAACAAATGGTGACATCCAGTGGCCACGTGTGTCTGTTTTTACTTGCAGCTTACAGCCACATCTATTTCAAAACAGAGCTTTGGCTGCCACCAAAATAAAGGGAGTGTAAGACTAGAGATACAGTTGCAGTTTCACACAGATAAATCCAGGGGGGTGAGAACAGTTGAAGACTCAACTTCAGTGTTCAGAAAGATACCAATACTTTTTAATAGTACTGCAAATGTTGGGTAAAGTATCTCCTTTCCTAATCCGTCACTCTTTATGATTGTGGTTGAGAACTGAGATCGGTCCCAAAACTTCTGTTCTTATGCCTAGTTGTCAAAACTTACCAGATTGCTCTGTAATACTCATTACTCTTCAGCAAGACACAGTCATGTAATGTAGGTGGGAACTGCCAAGTGGGTCAGCTGTGATGGCACCATAAGGCCAGAAGTCAACCCTCCCAATAAAATTTGTGTTTAAGAATTTTCTTGGATCTTGTTTGAAGCCAGCTGGTTTACATTGTCTGCCTTTGATCACTGAAAGGGTAGAGGTTCTTAAGGTGATGCACTAAGACATTCTTTGTCAGAAAAAAAAAGAAAAGGACATTTTCTGACCTAGTTTTCCCTTCTAAAAAGAGGCTACTGTACAGGAAAAGGTAATTCTTTAAAACAATTTGGGAATCCCTGAAAATTCTTGTTTATTTTATGCCCAGTGAAGTCCTTAAGCTTACAGATGTACTTCCAAGGAGAATTTCTATGAAGCTGGAAACATCTGCCCAATATCTAAAAGACAGGACTGAGCTATCATCTTTGACATAAGTGATCTGTGGATATTTGAACTGGCCGTAAGTCTGCTGGAAGATGAAAATTAACAGATGATCTTCAGATCACTGGACTGTCCTCCACATCCCGTAAAGAAACAAAAAGCAAAGTCTTTGGAGATCCACTGTCTGCTTGACTGTTCTCTACCTTCCAGAGTGAGCAGGAATTTCTGAATCAGGATATATCCATGGCAAAAAGCTAGGCAAGCCAACAGACAATAATGGTTCAAACTACATGCCTGCCTCAGGACAAACATCACAAGCTGCCTTCCGAATGCCAATCCAACGCTGGGCAGGTGAGAGCAGGAGCTAGAACTGGCAGAGGAATGACTTGAGAACAGAAGAGCGACCAACCAGATGTACTGTATGGCTCACTGGCCTAGAGAGAAATCTCTGAGCTTCCTATTTTCACTGCATGCACCCCCACACTAAGGATCTAGCCACTGCTGCCTACTCTGCTCTTGTGAAGCCCTACCACAGGCAGACAAAACTGCTATTTCTAATAACAAAACCTACTCAAAATCAGAGACTGCTCACAACTACAACTAAGGGAATTCCCAGCCTGCTGCAACCCTAACAGCAGTAACTGATAATCATTATGTGATGACTGATGCCCTTTGTGAAATGAGCTTGGCAGGCCTCAGGCAAGGACTACAGAGATACCAACATCACAAAACTCCTCATAATTGGCATTAATTGCTTCTTTGTTGACAACACACAAGATCTGCCAGAGATTGAATGAATGGTAGTTACTAAATTCATCTCTAGTGATGGCCCTTCAGCACATTACTAGGCTGGGGCAAAACATTCACATAGACTGTCAGTGCAAAATTGGGCTCAAGGCTCTGTTAATTGCCCTTTTTATGCAGCAACTTCCCCCCCCCCAAGTTCAAGTAAGAAACCAAATTGTTCCCATTGTAACAGGGAACAGACAGAATGGATAGTTCTCACATGAGTACTCATCTGAACACTCCTGCAAGAAATAATGGTGATGTTTATGTCTCTGAAGGTGGAGGATATAACAGGGATGTAATGTGCAAATCAGACAGTTGCCCCCTTCTTCCAAACTTCTTCATTGCCATTTAATCCAGTGCTGCCAAAGCACACCAGATAGATGCTGAGCTGCATGTGCACTCTCCTGCATGTTTACTTTAAACTTAAGCCTAAGTCTATGGGAGGAAATTTCCATCCTGAGTCTTCATGGACTTCTGGCTGCATGCCCTCATAGCTACAGCTAAGTAAGACCTGACATCAATTACACCACACAGAAGGGCTGCCTCAGCCTCCAAAAAAGCATCAGCATATTGCCTATTTGTGATCTCTCTCTGCTTCCATTTTTGCTTTGACTCCTCTGAATACTAAGCCACTTTAAGGAGGAAAAACTAAAGGACATAACCACAGGTTGTTACTCAACAAAAACTGTATTTACTTTTACTTTGATTTGATGCAGAAACAAATCCCTCCAGTAACTTTTCATCTTCTTTTGGACCCAGGCATGGATCAATCAGTCTCTTCAACACTCTAAAATATCCATACAAGAAAAACTGACAGTTACGAAATGCCACAAAGATCTAACCAGAAATAGAGAGGGATAAAAAAGGTGGAATTAGGAAGTCATTTCAGATTTCACACAGCTGAGTAAGTTTGCTTGACAGCCACTGATTTAAGGTCATTCTATAAAACATCAGGGAATACTCTTAGCAAAGGAGTCAGAGGAATTATTTCCTATATTCATGTTTCCCTTGCCTTGGAACATGGCTTGAAAGGTTCTCATCAGAATTAGGCTAGAAAGGACAGGCGGCAAGACCATCTCCCCCTGCAAAAGTAAGTCAAGACCTACATTCTTATATCATGCTAAATGCAAAAAATTCCTGAAATAAAGGAAATGTAGCAAAAATCAACCCTGAAATATATGCCTTCCTGATACAGTCTGATCTGCAGTGGAAAGTTGACAGGCAAACCAGGCATCATGTTCATGATCTTACCCTAAGGTGTCCTAAAGTTTGATACCAAAGCTATCAAACGGTGGAGCTGCAGAGTCCTAAAATACTGCTAATTTTCTCCTAGAAAACCATAAATCACAGAAATACAGGATGGAAAAGTCTTTCACCAAGAGAAGCTTTCATACACAATTCAGCCCATTATTTGGTTGTTTTTTTCTTTCCCTCTGGCTCATTCCACTAGACATAATTACATATTTTAGATTACTGAAAAGCACATTACAGCTATGAGAGTCAGTGCCCTGCTATCAGATATCTCATACAGTCTCAAAAGAAGAAAAAAATCAGAATCCACTCGGGCAAATTCATTACAGAAGAGGCTATTGAAAAAACTGGGTTATCCAACAGGTCTGACAAATGTCTGTAAACTTTCAGAAAGAATGAATCAAGGAGGAATAGTTTATAGAAGCAACTTGAATGCCAAGCCTGTCAACTGTCATCTTAATTTAAATTACACACCTTCTTTGAGCTCTTTTAGACTAGAAATCATTAGTCAAACATGATTAATACTTAGTACTAAGAACAGCTTTTTATATCTATATATACACATAAAGGTATAAATATGTGTGCATGTGTATATTTATATATATATGTGTACACACGCACACTTTGCTATATAAAGGCAATATAAATTCAAAGATCTCAGACAAGAGGGAGTCACCCAGTCACAGAAAAGAAAGGAGAAGAAATCAGTCAAAGCCATGTTTGATACACGATTTTCCTGCTGCCAAGGCTTGATGGCTTTTGTCAAAAGCAGGAAAGAAGTTTAAGCAAATGGGAGAGGGCATCATAAGGAAAAAGAAAAGATAGGGAGCTCAAACCATTCAACCAGCTCCACACAGCCTGCAGAAACAGCTCATGGAGAGATCCAAATCTCTACAAAATAGTGCTACAACTTGGAGGCAGCTAAGGAATGGTCTTACTAGCAAGTGTTTTTTAGACTTGTTTTTCTATTTGATACTTCTCCAGTTTTCCAATCAAGAATGAAACCTCCTGTTTTGCTAGAATGAAGCCAATTTCGAGGTTTCCCAGTATCTAAAAATACCTAGCAATTGAAATTAACTACAGTGACTTTGGGCACATAGCTTTCAAAGAGTGTCAGTCTGATCAGATATAGAGAAATCCTTTGAGGTATCTCTAAATCAAGACAGATTTAAGCTTCGTGGACACTGGCAAAAAAACCCAAACCAAAACCAAAAAAACCCACAAAAACAAACCAACAAAAACCAACAAACAAAACCCCAAAAAACCAAACCAAAACCAAACAAAATTTTAAAAAACCCTAAAAAACCAGAAGTCTCTGGGGTTAGAGATGCTGGTGTCAAACACCAGGGAAGAAGTCCAAGCAAAAGGAACAGGTGGAGTAAACACAGTGGCATGAAATCTTTACGCAAAAGAATGCTTGATATGTAAGTATCAAAATTTCATTAAAGAGGTCAACAGTATAAGAGTTACCTCTGACACTTTCCCATCGCTGCTAGACTTAATTACCACAAACACAGATTAATGGCAGAGGATCATCAAGTTCTTCACAAAGACAGTCAATAATTGCAAGCCCAACTCACCACATTTTCTGCTATGTAATTCTTGGATTTTTATATTACTCTTCCCAATGGACTTTGCTTCAATAATCAGTTTATATAAACCTGTGGGGACATATCATTTATATCTGCAACTACTTCCTACACATCCTTCCTAGTTACCAGATGGGACATTACTTTTCTCCCTTCTCCACTCCCCAAACAGTTTGATTATTAGGCCAATATGAACAAAAAGATGTAATTGTTTCCCAAAACTGACCAATACAAGATGAAAAACATTCTCCTTTCTTGCCACATGAAGCTCAACATCATTTAAAGATTTCCAAAAGAGTTTTTCTCAAGTTACTGTTACACAAAAGCTCCTGGGACAGTGTTCTGAGCAGTTTTAATGCTCCACTGTTTGCAGGTTTTTGAAAGCCATTAGATAAGGCAATTGTCTTCTGTTTGTCCAGAAAATTCGACTTCAGTCAAGTCACAAGCTGTTTTAAAAAATCCGACCAAACAACCAAAAAACAATCCCAAACTCAAGCCCCCCTTCACGATATTTTCCTTTTTGTACTCATGCTGCTTGAGGAATTTCTGTTTATGAACAAAATACAGCTTAAAAAAATGACACTGCACTACCAACAAAACAGACACTGCTGAAAATGCTTGTTAGCACCAGCCAAGGGCAAGGAAAGAAAGAGGAGGTTGAGCAAAAAAATAATTTTAAAACTCTAGATGATATTTCTCCTTGAATGCTGTAGTTTTGCAAGATTTCTACAGGCACAGGCAAGGTACAGGGCCAGGTCCCCCAGAAAACAACTCTCAGAGAGGCAACAGCAGATCTCCAATTATCCCCCTGCACACTGCACAAGACAAAAGCAACTTATCCTGGAGATGTCAGCTCCTTTTCTGGCTCAAACGACCATGAAATGGGTGGGTTGCCTCTCCCAGTCTGCTGACCCACTTCATGAACCTGCAGTTAATAGCCTGCCAGTAGTGATCAGCTCTCACATACAGCCCTTTATAGCTCTGTGGACAAGTATTATCAGTGACTGAAGATAACTAAGGATGCAATCTGTCTTAGAAAATGAAAAAAAAATTGGCAGCATTTATATAAATTATCTAAAAGTTATACAGATATTTGTAACAATATATAAAAAGATCAGAGAAAAATCAGAAGGTCATCTAGCTCATTTCCTGACCTCACAGCTTACATTAACTCCCACACAATGGGAGACCACAATGACTTGGTTTTTACTCCATGGATGATACTGTTTAAGGATAAGTTTGGATCAGATGCCATCCTGAAATCCGTTTCATCCTGAATTCTACGATTTGTAAAATGCTGATACATACTTAGATAAAAAATACATTATAATTTCACATTAAAACTAAAACTTGTAACCCTTTCTTAAAAAAACCAAGGAACTTTTAAACCTGGACTGAACAAAACCAAATGTCAGTATCTACTTCTTGAGAGTTAGTAAATTTGCTTTCTTCTGGGAGCACAAACATTCTGACAAATGCTACAATCACATGAGCATATATTATTCTTTCCTCTGGGCTCTGAAACTCAGCCTGCATCTGGAACAGATGCACAAGGAAGGGGGACAGAAGCATAGAAACACTGGTTCTGGGAAAAGTCACATAAATGCTTCAAATCTAAACTGCTTCACACTGAATCCTTGAAAAACACATATATCTGCACATACAGAAAGGTAGCTCTAGAACACATAAACAAAGCCCAGCTGTGATCCACTAAATTAAGAAAGAGGCAGTGCATATGCAAATCTACTGCAGTCTTGTTGTATTTTTAGTGTAACACTACTCCTTATGGACCACACGCTTCTATACTGAAAAACATCTGTTCCAGTAAGACCTGTTGGGCACCACTATAACATTTGCTCCATGTTATATGTCTAATATTTTCACATTTCTGTCTCCAGACATTCAGACAGCCCAGTTATACCCCAACCAGTTACCAGGACACATTCCTTTGTGTTTTGTTCTTACCTTCTCTCCACTAGAGTAGAAGAAATAACGCAATCTGACAATGTTACAATGATCCAACTTTCTCATAATCTGGAGCTCTCTGTTCTGAAACAAGAGAAAAGCAAACAATTAGAAAAACTTTCTGTGGAAAAACGTCAGGTACCATAGTGAACACTTTAACATACAGATACAGAAGTTGACAAACCAAAGAAAAAATAAGCTGGAAAGAGGCAACAGCTTTCACATGTTTATTAGTATTTATTGCAACTGCTTTATTATTGAGAATATTGCCAACTTTGAGTACATTTTCTCTCTAAAATAAACATCCACAAATCCATCACATAATTCAAGAATTAGCTATTTGCATTATCAAAGTGTCAGTGGTGTAAGGCAAGAAGACATTAACTTTTCATTATTTTCTGAACTTATAATAATACAATAATATAATGTATCAACCAGAAGGATTGATTCTCCTTTGAATACTGTAAAAATAATGCAAACATTATGAAAGCAACCAACATTTCCAGCTACGTGCCCACCCTTCTCTACAGTGCAAGGGAGGTTTCTAACAAAAGATCTTTTCCTCTACCATTCTTTTTGCAATACGAACAAAAAGCACCTGAAATTGATTAGGTAACTCAATTTCCACTTTTGTTCAACCAAGGCTAAACCAGTTAAGACAGACAGAGTAATAGCATTATTTTCCCATTTTATATCAACCTGAAAAAGCTGTTAAAATAAAATCAGTTTATCACATGCATGATAAACTGGGAACTTTACTGCAACACCCATTGCATAAATGAGGCCTGAACAAATGAAGGATCTTACAGCCTAGTGGGTAAAAACAAATGAAGTTTTGAAACGCAGGTATGAGTAAAAACAAGCAAGTAAAATTAGCACAGCTATGTTTGTCACACTTCATTCCACAGCTGTTGCTACAATACTTTTTTCCTCTAGTCACATTTACACATGGCTGTTTTTCCTTTCTCAACACGCAATCTGCAGCTACAAAAATAGAAGGTATTCCACTTTTTACTTTGATCATGGGATTGCTAATCATATATCCTAAACTAGCAAGAACTAATACACTAGACTAATTCACTGGTCTTTACTAGCATCATTAACTCTGACCAAGTTCAGCAATATTTGGGAAGAGAAGTCTTTAGCCACCACACGTTCTCACACTTACATGCACAAAGCTAACACCCACTCTGTGCAGCGCTGCTGTCAAAACAATGATTTCAAATTCCGTGTTATCAGAGGGTCACATACGGTGTCTGTCACTACAGTTAATTGTTAAGGAACTCCACAAGAACCATTCAGAGCTTCTAATGTGAACATGGCTACAAACTCTGCTTTTAATTCCTCTAAGCCACCTAGCCTCGAAAAAAAAAGAGGTGCTACATAAGATGCAGTATCGCTAATCCTATCAACCCTGCCACCCGCTGACTAAAAAAATACTTCAGTATTAGCCAGCTCTTTACAAACACCAGTGACATCTCACACAGTTATCAGCTGGCAATTACCCAGCCAGTAGTTAAGGGGGAAAAAAGTCCCTCCCTGAGCCTGCCTGGCCTCTGAAGAGATTAAAGCTTAAGACCATTTGGTGTATACCAAGACAGGCCTATTCTATACTGCAAGATGAAGAGAGAAAGTAAGAGAAAGCAAGGACACATATGCGAGGCTTTCATGTAGCTCCTGAAATCTTATGCAGTGAATTTGTGAAAAAAGAGTACAGGCTTCACCACATAACCTCATCAATATGCCCCACATCTCAAAGAGTAAAGCATTCTCATGGTAGGAACAGGAGCTCACACACTCTCCACTTGCTCATTCTTTATTAAATCCAGTAAAAAAAGGTCAATTTTGGGAGTTGTGACTGGGATTCCTGTGCTGCATAGCACAATTCAAACTTCAGATCAACAGAATCCCATCCTCTTGTCTTGTGCAAACCACTTCTGGCCATGGGGTATCTCCCTGGACCTTACAACACGGGGCAGATTTCAACCAGTAAGTCAAAGCAGGGATGGCTCTAGATCCCATTGGTTAGAGAATCACCGATTATAACAGAAAATTAATTTTTCCTGTTGGCTTTTATGGCATTTAACAGTGTTACTATAGGACTAAACCTAACACTGCAGATTCTAGCACCTCAACCGAATCCCACCAGCAACACAGCAAGTAAGTTCTTCTTCCCTTTCTCCTACTGACTGTGAGATGGGAATAATACTTTTAATCTCATGAATTTACTGGAAGAAACGTGAATATGCGAAGAATTAATGTGCAAATATTATTTTGGTAATGTCTCTACTAGCTTCTTAAAATACCTGTACATACTCTAAGTCAGGTTATTGCTTTGTGTTCTTTAGATAGCGTGTACAAGCTGATTGGATACACTGGAAAAAAGAAATCAGCAGAAGTTATTCTAATGCTAAGCTGAAGTTATATTTATACTCTGGTATCTCATCCTAGCACAAGCACAGTTTCTGCCTACTGTGATGCCTTCCACTTTGATCCATCTCCTTCGGCTCTCATCCTGACCATCTGCTGCAGCTGCACAAAGAGTGTTTCAGGAGGTGCTAATATCAGGGATAAGTCATCAACCAGTTACACAGTAACCTATATCTTGCATCCTGTGACTAGGCAGAAGGAAACATATCTAAACTGCAATCTTAGCCAAATAGTCACCTCATCTATCTTAAAACCAAGCTGATTTCTAATCACCACTCCCTGGTGGAGTTAAAACTGGAAATACTTGAAGAGTTGCAAAGCTCAAATTGGATAGGGCAGGGGAACAGCTACTGATGTTCATGTTCAAGAATTACTTTTTTCTCAGAAGAATACTTCTAGTAGTCTCACTTTACCACTTACTTCCCTGTATACATCTTAAATAAGTAACAACCTTTTCACATTATGATGTGGGCTACTAAATACCAGTGCAGAATTGCATGGAGAGAAAGGGGAAATATCAGATTATAACCAGGGAACCTTTAGTGAAATGAACAGTGACAGATGTCATGCACCAAGTGCAAGAGACAAAATGCATGTCTACAGATAATGCAGACTAAAATCACTACAAAACATACTGATGAAAAAGGCTGACAGTGCACATTCAAAATACATGACAGATGAAAACCTAATGCTCACGCTTTATCCCTAACTCATCATTTTTCTCTTCCAAGAAACATGGATGCAAAGTCGAAGACTCAAAAGAGGAGGAAGTTGTTATACCTTCCTGCTCTCCCACCCATTCAATATGAAGGAAAGGGTTGAGTTGAGTCGTCTAACTGAACGAGTGTACCAGCTCTGGTAAGCACCACAGAAAGCAACACCCTTCAGCACCAGCCTTGCCACAGGAGAGGACCCAGCAGACAACTGTTCCCACCAAAACGTGCTGCTGTGGCACATGTTCCTTCGAGGAGCCACAAACCAATGGGACTATGAACAGATCACTCAGCAAATTTTCTGCAGTTCGATTTCTTTATCTAAAATAGATTTCTTTATCCAGAAGGCAAAGGTTGCTGAGGTAGACTGCTTTATGATCAGTGCATTTAAGCCCTTCACTTATGTCTGAAGCCAATGTCATGTGACAAAACCCTGTTCGTCACTTATGAAGACAACTTTCCTAGACCAGACTGCCTCTTATCTGTTCATTACATTGAAGAAAACTGGTTGCTCATCAAGGTTAAAGATTTGGTTTAAGACTGCCAAGACATCAGATTTATAACTTCAAAGCACAGCCAATAAAGTTCATGCATGAAGATTCAAGCCTTCTCTCCGAAGTTACATTCCTAAGCCCACAGAGCTGCGCTAACGCTGCAGGTGATATGATACCACCAAAGCAAGGTCATTTCTGCCTCACTACTGTAATCTGTTATTACAGACTAGGATAACCATCACTCCCTGCCACACACACTCCCCTTCCTCCCCATCCAGGGATTTTTAGAGCTGAACCAGTTTGTATTCATCACTCCCAGTCTGATTCTTTGCCTTCTCCCTGCCTCACACCCTCCCCTTCTTATGGCAGGGGATAAAATGACTGGTTCATCAGAGATAAGGCTTTATGGACTTGCAAGTTCCTGAACTGGACTAGAGCAAATGAAGGTGAAAGGTTTTGTACAGCTCATGTCAGCGTGACATTGTCAATATACACCAACTGAAGTGGAGAAATATAACCTGGATCCAGTTCAGAAGAGAATTCCTCAGTTTCCTGAGCTGAAGGGCATGACAGGTTTCTTGTTTTTCTTTGAATTGCCTTTTAGAAGTCTCAGCAAGGTTCTTTGAGGATTACGTTCAGTGCAGATGAAATGGGAGAAATTAGGAATTTATATTTTTGCTTTGTGTCACACCAAGGACATGACCCAGTTATTTTAAACAGATGAAATTATGTATGTCTTGAACTTTTAGAGAAAATATCTTTTAGACAGAAAGGCAGGATAAGCTACCAGTCTAATTCAACAAATACCTTCAGCTTCAGACTTCTTGCTTAAATCAAGCAGGACCAGCAATTAAGGTTAATGCTTATTTTTGCACTTTTTAAAATAATTGTTATTATTCTTGGTGTAACACTTTCAAGTGATGAAAGTCAGTACCTTGCGTTCTTCTATCAGATTGAAATGGAGCATAATCCTATGAACTGTGGCATTATAGACAGAATCAGCACAGGTAGATCCAAATTTCTCAGTATACACACTATTCCTGATCTTGTATATGTCATGTTTACTGTTTCCTCCTCTTCTCTGCTTCCACCATAATCTTCTCCATTCTACCACATTTCTTACCCTTCATAAAGGTTTCCCACAATGAAGAGCACGAAGAGAAAACCATGGGCAAACTGGGGAAGAAACTAGCTTCCAGCAGGAAGCATGAAGACAGTGATGAGGCAGCAGGGCTTGCTTCTTTCCTCCCCCTCCTTCTTCCCACTTCTACATCCAGAATGACTCATCACATCCACTCACTTTCACCTGTTGCACTGCTGAGCCTGCCCTGAGAACAAGCTCAGGCTGAAACCTTGAAAGATTTGAAGCATTTTTCATCCAACGACAAAAACCTCTCTATTCTGACCCTCTCCCACCACCCACCACAGGAAAAAGGCTGGACTCTAAGCACAGGGCAGCAGGCACATGCTGAGAGTACTTTCAGTATGGTCCTAGCCAGCTAGGCTTGATGCCTTTGCAAGAAACAGCTGCTTGCACAACAATGAAGCCATCCCTCCTAAAGTAAGCTTTTCAAAACTTAGCGAAACAAAAGACTCAAGACCGCAGAGTATGTCATTGAAATAGCACCTTGGGGTAGTGGGATCACAAACCCCAGCATATTTAGTACATTTTCACTAATATTGTTACTAAAGCTCCAATCCTAGTATGTGTGGTTTGTCCTAAGCTTAGTAGTCAGTCCACAAAATAAAATCTGTACTGTATCTTCTTTAAAAACTCCTGAAGTTGCCTGACCCATTTCTCCAAAGACAAATTTCAAACTCTGTCAATCACAAAAACACTGTGCTGCTGTCAGCAAAACTATTACAGAAACTACTCTCACAGAACTGACTTTACAGATAGATGATAATTCAGGCATTTTACAGAATAAAGGCCAATTCCTACACCCATCTTGCTCCAACATATCACAAATACCTAAGTGCTTGGAGGAAAAAGAAGTGCAAAAGGGGCTTAACTACAGAAGCCTGGGCTGGGAATCTGTCCATGCCAGTCATCAATGGCCACCCACCCATGTTAAGTCCATTTTTTAGGCAAGCAATTCAAAGCAGAGATCAGTGTCAACAGGGATCACAGTTTTCCTCATTTACATTTGAGGCGTGGATTAAGACAAAGCCCCAGCCTCCCGCTCCCATCAGTCATGGCATGTTTACAGCAGATCTAATTTGCGGTGGTCTCCATTTTTAGCACACCTGTTAGTCTCAAACTCACACAATCATGACCTTTAACCCAAAAATAGAGGATGCCAACAAACAAATACTATCTATTAAATACGTGCACCTATGACATACCAAGAGCTGTAATGCCACAACAGCCACCACCCAGTTCCTGCTGTCCCAGCAATGACTTAAATACTCGGAACCCACCAGGTCATAAAATCCACATACCCAGTCCTGCTGCAACCTCTACCAATGTGTAACACCAGCACATGCACAGAAGCAGTTTTGAGGGTTACAAATGGTAGAAACACTTCAAATTTATAACCCAAAACGTCCCAGAAACATACATCAAACACAGATGATAGATACTAATTTATTTATTGCTTACAGTCTCAGATTCCCTAAGGAAAACAAAAACCAAAGAAACAAAACTAAACAAATTGGTGATAGCCATCAGCAGTTTACAGTTCAAATATAGAATTGCTGCTTTAAATACCCTCACCCTCCACCCCTTCCTTACACCTCTTCCTGCTTGCCATTCACAGGAATCCCAAAGATAAAACCCAGAGGCTAAGTACCTATACAACATGAGAATAACGAGTGCATGTGCACTGTGCTACGCAAGGGGCATGAGCAGAGGAAGCTGCCAGGGGGTCCAAGATACAAAATGCTTGTGTATGCACTTCTGTGCAACTCAGCACACTGTGGTTGCATCATGCTCTATTTTACTACACAATCAGAAGAAATCTAAGGCTCCAAACCCAGCTACATCTTGCTACCAAGATCCACAACGCTGCCGCACTTTTCAGTGCTTTTCATCCCGTAAAAAGCTGATAAGTAAGATCCTGAAGCCCCAAACGATGGAGGCTGCACTGCAAAGTGCTCCTGATACGCTGGCCTGCAAACACGAGTCACTGGCACAAAACGCTTGCGTCAGCTCTGTTCTGTCCAAAATTTATTACTGAGCACAGCGACCTTCAGCCTTGGCATGGGTACAGAGCAGGGCAAAAAGTGTCAGCTCTGAATGCGGCAGCAGCAGGCAGGACCTGCCTGAAGAAGCCAATGGGCAGAGTGTGCTGGGCTGGAGCCTGGCCAGGGCAAGCTGAAGGCAAAGGGTTCAGGCAAGCACAGGTGGGGCCACCAACACGCTCCCAACCAGCAAACCTGTGACTTATTAACAGCTCGACTGAAATTTAAGAGCGGGCAGGGGCTGCAGGAGTCCAAAATCTGCTTTAAACCAAAGATCAAGAATAACAAGTGAAACAAAAAGTCACACAGCTACCACACAGGTGGGCTAGATTTCATTAGCCCCTTCAGAACTAGACAGATTTGAACCACAGCCACGCAGTAGTGAGTAAGCTTAGAGGTGTAGTGAATGAAAATCTGAGCTACTAACACACACCTTGTTTTCACCCTATTAATTCCTTCTATTCTATTACTGCCCCCAATAAACTCTGGCATTACATCCCTTCTCAGGAAGAGACCACGTGCTCTCCAGTTCCTAACTCTTCCCCATGGCAGTCAGCAATGGCAAGTGCCATATTATGTCATCTCCAGGCTGTTCTCTCCAATGCAGAACGCAGCCCTTAAGCAGACAACTTGATCTTCATACAGCTATTGCACATAATTTCCTCTAACAGGCAGCAGGAATCACTTATTTGTGTTCTTAAGAGATAAAACAAGCCTTGATCTCTCCTGGAAGAACAGAAGAAAAAAATCTGACTTCTATTTTCTTCCTGTATCTCAGCAGTTAATTGAACAGTGGAAGACAAATTCATTAGCTCACTGTTGCCTCTTCAAATGGAAGTGGAGTTTAAGAGACTTAATACCATCTCTAAATTCCTCTTCTGCTTTGGAAGTTTGAGACTAAACCTGGAAGACAAACTGATTTCCAGCATAATGTCACTTCTAGACCACAACCTGAAATCCACTAAATCATTCTGAAGTGGTTGTCTCAAATACTGTGCTCAGTTCTACACTTCCATTCTACAGCATCTGCTGTGCTCTGTGCCAGCAGCAAGTCCAGATGCAGGAGGAAATGCAGTGTACCAAGAATAAAAGTTAGAAAAACACAACTAAGTCTGAAACTCAGAGACTGTTCAAGTCCATTATAAGATTGAAATAAAGTGCAGTAGAAGAAGAACTGAAAGGAAAAGTATTTTGTAAAAGGCAGCCCTATGCTTTCAGAGATAATAATAGCCATTCTTTTTCAGTGGAACCAGAGAGGATCTCTGTTAAAACACACTTGAAGTAAAAATCCTTTTCCTTTCACAGAAATAGCAATCAGATTTTTCCTCATGTTTTGATTTTTAACTCTTCAACTAAGAAGAAAGTAAGTATAGAAATGCCCTTAACATCAGTCCTCAGGGAGTCTGCAACATCCACAGAACCTTACACCTGCAATCATAACCAGAACAGGTTGCAATTAATCTACTAATCAAATAAGTTCCAATCTCCCACGGGCATAAGACATTTGCTGGGTTGCTAATCACTATGTTATTAAACATTAATGAAATGTTTTATTACTCTTGGCCTTCTCTTCTTACATATGAGGTAGCAGATGTTTCATGTAAACAGATTCCAAAGGACTTGCAAAACAAAAATAATTTCTCCTCACCGTCAAAAAAATATTATTTATTTAGGGAGCAGGTAAGTGCTGCTTCCAATTTTTGTTTATTTTTCCTTTGTCTCAGGTCTATTGCTACATGACATGAAAATGCCTGATATTACAAGTCATGAGGGGCTTTTATTTCAATCCAAATTACTCCCTCAGACCTGAAGAGTCAAGGTTCAAACTAGAAGACACAAAAAAGGGAAACAGCAGCTGAAGACTGAGCAGTGAGAGTAGAACTGGCAAGTGGAATTAGCCTGCAGATGATTATTTGCCAAGCAGAATTAAATTTTCAAGAAGTACAGTTTCTTAATGAGCTACCAGATAACTAAGCATTTAAAAGGTTAAGCATTCCCTGCTGAATTCAGAGTGAGGTTGGGCAGCTCCTCCTCTGGAGCTGGGGGAATAGGAGAAGAAATTGGCTCAACTCCAGCAGCAAAGTTAAAATTGGAACTTAGACTCCCTACCTTAGGCACATACACAATAAGCTATTCTCCCCAACTTCATGTTAGGTTGCTCACCCCCTGGTTTGCTAAGTTTGTCATGAGCAGGTAACAAAATTTATTAGCTACTGCTAGAACTAAAAAAACCACCACATGTGAATACCAGGTCTAAGATAAGCTAAAATAATAAATACCCTACCAAATTTCAGATGATAGCCCCATATATAAGAATGTTTCAACACTCCTTCAGAGCTTTACATATAAAACCAATTCAAGCTTTCCCAAATCCTTATCTTCCTGTTAACTGGCAGCAGCACATTTTTCCCAGAGCTGCAGAATAACTTCACCAGTTGACCTTTGCTGGATACAAACAACCTATCATACACTGGGAAAGGGAAAGCCAGCTATGTCAAAGTACAAATTTACTATAAGCTTTGAAAAATTAGCATTCCAAGTTTGATAAAACAGTTTATCAGACTTTGTGCTTGAGGGTTATTTCCTTAGTCAGCGTTAGCGCTTTTCAAACATTGTCCCATTTTTCAAGAAATCATTTCCTTTGGCAAAAGGGTGTCACAGGACTAAAATGAAATCTTAGGAAATCTTCACATTCACTTCTAGCCTAAACTGCCCCAAAAGAAAAAGTACAGAGCAAAGCAAGTTTTAGTAACTATTTGCATAACAAGGCATGTTTTTTAATGACAAATTTAAAAGCTGAGACACAGCACTATGATTAGATTCACAGCTTGGTCACACTAAAAAGTGTGATTCGAATCTATCTCAAATAGAGATCTCCAGTAAAAAGAAAGGTGCAGAAAGAAATTATTTCATATGTCAGGTGAGCACTGTGAATTTAAAGTGGCACACTTTTAGCAAATTTCAAAGGGCTACACTACCACCTCATGGGCTTCCAGTTTCAGAGTTTCCCAAGCACCAGGCCCAGCTGGACCAACACAGGGCAGGGGCAACCTAATGACCATGAAGCCCAGTCCTTCTTCCCCCAGTATGTGCAAAAATGATAGAATCGCAGGATGGTTTTGGTCAGGAGAGACCTTTGACACCACCTAGGTCCAACCTCTCTGCCATGGGCAGGGACATCTTCCACTAGACCAGGTTGCTCAGAGCCCCATACAACCCAGCCTTGAACATTTCCAGGAATGAGGCATCCAGCTTCTATGGGCAGTCTGTTCTAGCATCTAACCACTTGCAAAACGAAAAAATTTCTTTTTAACATCTAATCTAAACCGAACCTCTTTCAGTTTAAATCCATGCCCCACCGTCCTATCATAAACACCCTTGTAAAAAGTCCCTCTCCAGGTCTATTATAACCTCCTTCAGATGCTCTAGGGTCTCCCTGGAGCCTTCTCCAGGCTGAACAGCCCCAACTCTCTCAGCCTGTTTTCATAGGAGAGCTGCTCCAGGTAGCTTTATGAGCATCCTGACTTCCATCTTGCTGCCAGAGTAAAATGAGAACTTGCACATAACCCTGTAGCAAGTAAATGGAGGAGAAGTGCTGAAAACCAGGGACTGAGGGAACAAAGGTGATTTAGTGAGACAAATAATCTTGGCACCACATCATCCAAAGATTGGTCAGCAGGCATCATCAGATGCTTCCAAGAAGTTCCTAGTCATCTGGGACCCTAAAACCTGAAGACATGGACATTTAACTACCCTTTACTGAACCTGTAAGTTGTTTCCAAAAATGCAATTGCAGAAGAGGCTTAATGCAAATCAATCACAAATTATGTCAATAATTGTTTCCTATACCACCTACCATCTTTTCAATGGACTATGCATTGTGTTTAACACACAGCGCTAGAGAGGATTTTCACAAGCTAATTCATAAAAACATCCACTGTTAAAAATAATGCAAGTAGCAAAACCTTCACTGACCTTGCCAAATATTTTCCACTACAAGATCTTATTTTCATTGTTTAAGAAGATCTCCCACCACACACATCACACAAAACAGACATGCTGTGGAGATGACCTGGAGTTGAGTAATGATCCTGCCCCTCTACTCAGCTTCACTAAGGCCACACCAGGAGTGCTGCGTCCACTTCTGGGCTCCTCAGTCCAAGAGAGACATGGAACTCCTGCAGTGGATTCAGCAGAGGGTAACAAAAATGATGAAGGTACTGGAGCATCTCACTTACGAGGAACAGCTGAGGGGTGTAGGCCTGTTCAGCCTCAAGAAGAGATGACTAAGAGGGGACCTCATCGATGGCTGTAAGTACCTGAAGGGAGCGTGTCAAGAGGATGGAGCCAAGCTTTTCTTGGTGGTGCCAAACCATGAGATAAGAGACAATGAGTAGAAACTGATGCACAGAAGTTCCACCTGAATATGAGGGTAGAACTTCTTTACTGTGCCGTTAACCACGCACTGGAACGGGTTGCCCAGAGAGGTTGTGGAGTCTCCCTAACTGGAGATACTCAAGAACCATTTGGAAGCCATCCTATGCCATGTGGTCTGGGATGACACTGCTTGAGCAGGGATGCTGGAACAGATGCCCCACTATGGTCCCTAACAACTTTGCCCATTTTGTGATTCTGTGAATTAATTTCCTTGCCCCACACTTACTCATCTTTTTCACATCTTGTTGAACTCAAACTGTCTACAAAGGGTGTTGAGACCCTTTTGCCTTCAAAATTCCCACAGTATGAAATAATGAAGATTATAGTCTACTGAGGATGTGATACTGCCTGCCTTGCTTATGTAAGCAAGACAGTGTCACTCCCCACACATTCTGTACACAAGGTTAGGTTAAAGCAAGAGTCATCCTATCTTGTGCTGACTGTATACTTCCATTCAGGAAAATTCAAATTAATTTTAAAGGTGAATCAGTTAAAACTTTTACACTGTTTAATTGGACAGCTGAATTCAGAAAGGTCTCAGACACATTTATTTCTCTCAGAAAGTTCTTTATCTACTCAAGAAATCAGCTACAGCATTATCACCCACAAGCAGATCCATGCAGACAAGCCAGTAGGACAGCATGCCACAGCTCAGTGCTCCACCACGAAGGGACTTTCTACTACCACCTGCACACACAATGTTGTGCTTTTGGACTGCGTACAGGCTGTTCCCACTACCAAGGAGGATTCTTTCCAAGAGATATTCATCAGTTTAAATCTAAACAAGAGTCCTTGCACTGTTTACCCTTCCTGCTAATTGATGGCCTTCATGCTGCCACAGAAATTGTTCAATGAATACACTGACTCTGTTATGCCTCCAACACTCCAGGCAACCCTCAACATGCCCTAGTTTTTCCTATGTCTCATACTACTTTCTTGTCCTACTAGATCTGTTACCCCTGAGTGAAAGCAGATAACCTTTATGCCTGTTATGCAGCTACAGAAACAGAGTCATTGCCTACCAGGAAATCCAGCATGCTCTCTGCAAACCATGTCCTTTCTTGCCCTCATGTTGACTTAATTAAAAAAAAAAAAAAAGAGATAGCACCAAGTTCTTGACTATTTGCTGTGGCTCTTTAAATGCTGACTCCAATCAACCTGTTGTGGTTTCCTGCACACCGAGAAAGAACATTTCCATTTCATATGTTCTCATCCTGCTGCTTTTGCAGATATCTAAATGACAAGTAGATTGGGTTAATAAATCCAGTATAATCAAGAAAGCGCCAGGTCTCACAGACAGGCAATTCTAGTACAGCTTACTGTGATGTTTCACTACCAGAAGAATCTAACCTAGAAAGAATGCAGAACTGCTTTTAAAAAAACTACAGAGCTTCTAATACCATTGCCTCAATTAAAGATTATTATCTGTTTGTATAAAGCTGTTACCACCTTCTAATTTTATAACTCAGGATTGCTCACTATTTATAAAATATGTTCAGCAGAGCACCACACAGGAAAAAAGTATTATCTTCGTTTTTAGGAATTCTTCAGAAATCTGTGCTCACCTTAGCTCTCCTGCTCTACATCCTGTTACACCTGCCAGACTTCATCTGCAACGTGCTTACAAAGCTGCTCAGCACCAGAAAACAAAGCAAGTCCATCCGCGTAAGATACTGAACTGAATCTTCCTAAAGCTCTTTAGCCCATGTACTACATTTTGGAGTAGCAAACTGCTATGTCCTGATTTCCATACCTGCACACTTACTATTAATTCCCATGGTAGTCAGCCACACATCTTTTTAAAGGTTCCTCTATTATTTAACAGCAAACCTGAATTTTCCACTAAAGTGCCCACAGGCTATGTCAACATCCACTATGAAATTTTACTCTGAGAAGGAAAAAATAAAAGAAAGGAAAAAACCCTCTTTTGTCCACTTGCAGCAAGAGCAGTGCAACCAGTGGATAGCACAGCAAGTAGTATTCATGTCTCACCACAACACCCAGAGAAGTTGCAATGTCCCACTTCAGGGACTAAGGAGCAACAAATTATTTCCTTTATAATCAATCAACGTGCTTACACTGTTAAACTCATCTGGCATAAATGAGATGCCTGTGTTCAAGCCCAAAAAATCCTGGTACAACCTTCATGACTCACCGTGCCTGCTGAGATTAAAGGAAGATGAATGCAAAAGGGCCTGCAAATTCAGTCTGATAAGCAGATCCTTGGACAAATCTTTGAATGAAGAAAAAGAAGAGGATGAATCTTTAAAAGACATCAAAAGTTATAGATTCTGTCTTCATCACTTGATAACGCTTAGGAAGGAAAGCAAGGAGCTTTTTGTGACGGGTGATTTTTGAAATTAAAAAACCCCCTGACATTAGATCCAGCTGTTGTTTTCCACATGCATTGTTATGCTTTGGTGATTCAGACTGGATGTTTGTATTTTGACTAGTTAGCTCAGGACCTAGGCAGTCTAATCAACATGGCCAGGCTTTCAAAGGAACAGCACAAATGAAGATGTGAAATGAGCACCTTTGTTGAGCCTGTAACAATTAGACCTTGGCTTCAAATCTTAGAAGAACTAGAGAATACAGATGTCTGCAGTCTGCTTATTTGCATCATGACACATATAAGAGCCTCCATTACTCATCTCAGTTCACTGTACTAAGCACTACATAAACAAAAACCCACCCTGAAGAAAGCAGACTGCCTTCTCCTTAGTTAAAAGTCTGTAACATATATTTAAAAATATGATAAACATCACACCTCACATTTCACCTTAAAGAAGAGTGAGTCCCTTCTTTGCTCCTGGCCAAAAAAACATTACAAATGCTCAACGACCATTTCTTTGACATCATTCATTATATTTTAGAATAAGTATCAACACCATGCCCAAGCATCAAGGACTGTAATTAAAATGTTCCTTAATAAAATAAGTTTCTCGTTACCTTTCCAGAAATCTTTCTTATTTTGGGTTATTAATGATACAACTCTTACAAAACCACTCAAATAAAAATCAGATTCACTTTTATTTCCTGTGGTAGATCATACAAGAGAGTCTGGGTCATCCAACAAAATCTCAGTCCACGTTATCCTTCAAATTTAATCTTCCAATGTTCCAAATGAGCCATATTTCACTGCATAATGCAGACAGAAAATGTGATGGAAAAAACAAAGTGGAACAAAAAGCCCAAGCAAGCTTTCCTCAAAAACATGGAAATTAAAGTAGTAGTACAAAAGTAATTCTTTGTATTGCACAGGCTGGAAATAATTCTGTTGGTCACAAACAACCTTCTCAGTCTTCTCACCTTCTCAGTCATCAGGGACCAGGAAGTATCCAAGTCACATGAAACAAAAATGGTAGCACTGCTAATTTTAGAATATGCCTAACAGTCTGAACTGCCTCTGTACTTTAGGTGCTTGACAAAATATTTAAAAGAGCTTCCTTTTATTATTTTCCCTTATCTTGGTACTACTTTTCCAAGAAGCAATGGGCAGTGCAAATACTGCCTTTAGCAGCAAAGAAAGCAACCCATTACATGGCTCTCAAAGTTTTGAACACTTCTCAGAAGGAGCATGCCATTTGGTTATAAAATGTCAGGTCTACTCAAGAAAACACTGGAAAACAAAAATTATTCCCATTTTCACATTTACTTAAACCTCCATCATTTTGTTTGCTGACTGAGTTAATTCTCTTTAAGGAAGAGTCACAAATAAAAAAACCCCCTCAATTACAGCTCAATTAAAAGGTTTTAAACTAAGCCAAAAGGACTGAACTACAACAAAGTGCCGGAGGGTAGGGCAGAGCTGTCTTGGTGACGCAGAAATGAGAAGATCTGCCCCTCTTCTTTGCTTCAGGTAGTCTCCATGGAGCAGCAGGTGGATCTGTCTTTTCTATGACTAGCATTTTACAGGTTATCCCATCTTTCCCCTCAAGCATAATAGCTGCCACAGCAGAATATTTGAATAACAAATACTGAGTTCAAAAAGGACACAGAGTTTGCCACTACCTGATTTAGCAGCCGTCAATCTTAAAGACAAAAAAACCCCAGTGTTCCCTGGCAAAAACTGAAGATAAATTATTTAATGATATATTCCAATCATGCTCCAAGACTGGGATGTTGCACCAAAGACAACTTAACCAAGTAAGAATTCAGTAAGCAGGAGCCACTGGTAGGTAATGTTGCCAGATAAAGACTGTTTATGCTAAATCTTCTGTAGCCAGGCAAGCTCGTCCAGTGGGACTTCCAAAAGGGAATACATAATGGCACAACCAAGGGCCTTGAAGTATCTGCACGCACCAAACATCCAACTAGTCTCAAAAGCATCATTTGTATCCCATCAAGCTCATCTTCTATTTATACTCTACACAATAGTCTTTTCCCTGACTAGGAGATAGGTGTGGAAGTTTCCTCCTGGGACACCATTTCCACCCAACTCCTGCATTAATGCCCAAGCTCTCAACAGCAGCAGCATCACCAAGCTCTCAAGAGCATTAGATAAGCCTGCTCTCTGCCTGATCATTTCAGCTTCTACTCAGAGACAAAAAAAGATAAGACTAGCTTAGAATTTACATACAGCCTCATTCACAGTTGACCACTAAATCCTTGAGCTTCAGAAGGACTTCAGGAATTTTACTGTGACTTTTTAAATGACCAAGTTCAGGCTCCATTCACAAAACAAAGACTGCCCTCGGTTCTCCACTTGCACTGGTTGCACACTTAGAAAGTCTACTCCATTGCCACACTGAGACTGTCTGCCATTAAATATTTTATTTTTAGATAAGAATGAGAGAACTCAAATCTGCTCCAACAGCCTGCAATCTGCCAGTCTCAGAAATGCAAAGATATAGTCTCCATGGTAGCAATCCTGAAAGGCTACCAAAGATCTCTCCATAAAACACTACAAAATGAAGACCATTAAAATAAATTTTTACCTTTGTTACACAGACCTACAAATCCATGCCATAATCAAGGCTCCCTTTAAGTAGCAGGTGTGACCCAGACATAAAAGTGATTTATAAATATAAAATAAAGAGGTTATCCCTACTGCATGCAGGGTTACTGTTTTTCTGTGCCAGTCCTTCTCAGGCATTTAGAGGCAGCAACGTTAAAAAGTCAAAGGAAAGGAAATTATCTTTCAAAATGGGACTTAATTTGACCACAATCAGGAATTCTGCAAGGTCCAAGTACACTCTTACAGTTATAACATGCTGTCAGTATGTGGCAGAGTTACAGCTGTTCATGTGCTTTAAACTATGCATTTCCATACCTTGATGGGTTTGGAATTTTCAACTGCACTCTAAGT
The DNA here is from genome assembly GCA_013397195.1 of Hylia prasina. NCBI lineage: Eukaryota > Metazoa > Chordata > Aves > Passeriformes > Sylviidae > Hylia > Hylia prasina. Next base: position 420,511 of record VYXD01013277.1, on the reverse strand, counting down.
TCTGAATGTCATTATTTCATTATTTCAGAATAGCATCCATTTAACCTGTGTCTCTCAAAACAGTCTCTAGCTAATTTAGGAGTGTATATATATAGTATATACGTTTCCTAGATTATATGTAAATATATATATTTTATGAAAATCAGATATATGAACTCACTTCCTTTAGAAGACCTGAGACACAACAGGAAATAAACCAAAGCATTACTGGAGCAGCTGTATGAGTTATCTGAACCAGTGAGGCAAAACACTTTTTTATAAATGTAATGTATCTTTTCCTTGGTCAGTACATTCATATAGGACAGACAAGTTTAATTTTAGTCTCAAGTTATACACTAGAAGTGAGCATGAAGAGAGAACAGACGAAACAGGTATCTTGATATAAAGTCCCATCTTGGTCCTAGTCTAGGGAGTACCACAGAAAAACTGCTGGAAATAGAAAAGCTCAAAATCCAAAATAAATGCACTACTGTGGCATGGCTCTAAAAAAGGCCTCATGCAAATATCCACAGGGTAGGAGCAGAAAACCCCTCAAGAGCTCTTTTGATTCCTCCCTTTACAAAGAGCACTATTCCTATTTCCCTGCTAACATGTGGGTTTGCACCTGGCAACATGTGGAAACACATTTCTAAACATGCACAATGCCACATCTGCAGATGAAGAGCATTTCCTCCTCTTTTCTAGGCCAACTGCAGCTGGATGACACTGCATTCCCTGGACATTGATTATCACTCCAAGCTCCCCAGCTAAAAAGGAGAAAACTGAAATCAATGTCCGTAGTACAAACTCCATTTCATCTCATGTACCAAACTGAAGACCTCTTTTGCACTAACAGCCATTATGCATCCAATTCAGTTGTCAGATTTGAAAACATCTGCAGGAGCAGCCATAATTAGAAACAATTGTATTATACAGACTTTAAAATAATACAAAGTTAGAAACACGATTCTTATTGTTCTTGATCTTCTAGGCCACTGTATGGTACAGGGAGGTTAGAGCTGATACAACAAACAATACACTGCTTTCTTCAAAGACTGTCAAAAGCAAGGGTAAACATTTTTTAGTCCATTAGGAAAGTTTGAAAAAATTGGAAAATGGAACGAAATGCACGGTTGTGACTGAGAATTCAGATCTGTACCCAGCCTTTTTGGTTGCTGCAAACAGACAGGCACTGCAACTGCAGTTACAGCCAAATGACAGAACTGGCTCCAATAAGCTTCCAGGAGACAGCCAGATCAAGTACTGCTGTAAGAAAACCTATTATCTTGGTAAATGCCTCTGATAATCTGGCTAAACTAAGTTAGACCAGAGCTACAAATCTGGCCTCTATACAAGAGTTAAAGCACAGACTAGAAAAAACCTCTCTGAAAGCAAACCTAGCCCTCCAGCTGTTTAGGAGATGGAAGAACAACCTGAACACATGCCCAGGCATCTCCCACTCTGGCAATCTTATCTGATAGCCTCAGTCTTAAAGAGAGACTGTATCCCCTTAGATGAGGACAGCTAGGAGTAAAAGGGCAGTTTTGATCAGGCTCAATTATCTTTCTATTGGCTGGTTTTACTAATGTTCACAATATTTGCTGCAGTCACTGAAAAATATTTTCATCCTTCCATCCCCACTTGTAATATAAACACAAACCATCTCATTAGTCAGAACAGTTCTATTGTTCTGGGTGCTCTTTCTAGCTATTTAACAATAAAATTAAGGCATTCTTTGGAGAGTAACACCTCCATGATAGTCTTATGAACAGTGATTCACTATTCCTCAGATCTTCAAAGTAGCTATGATGTGCAAGTTCGCAAAGACTTAAAAGAAAGGTGCTTAAATGTCACTAATTCTCATCACCATGTTTTTCCTTTGTGACTTTTTATCCCATGGGTACTTCCAACTCAACTGAGATACAGTAAATAAAGGCATTCTTCTAAGGAAGGCCTTAGAGATTGATGTTTGAATATTCAATGATCCTTAGATGGAGATTCGAGAGAACTCAGCTAGCTCACATACAGATTAAATTAAAAAAGGAAGTTCAGTCCTTAGTTCAGAGGAAACCTGTGCAGATAACGAGAGGTCACAGCGAACGATAATCACAAATACATCAGAGCAAATCCAACCTACACACTTTATTCAAGACTTTAAACACTGACTTAAGATGAAGATAGCATTCATTCTGAACCTCTGTGATTACTTTCAATTCCCTTCTAGAAAGGAGTGATGTAGGAGGGGAAAGCAGGATCTGGAGTGACCTTACTGCTCTCTGTAACTACCAGAAAGGACTTTGTAGTAAAGTGGGAGTTGGTCTCTTCTCCCAGGCAAGCAGCAAAAAGAATGAGAGGACATAGTCTCAAGCTGAACCAGAGGAGGGTTAAGCTGGACACCAGGAGAAATTTCTTCACAGAATGGTAATTAAACTTTGGAATGGACTACCCAGGGAAGTGGAAATAGGAGTCTGGGTGGATCTGCTAAAACATTAAAAAGCAAGATGATGCTGATGCACACATCCTGTCTGAACCTGGCAAAGGGAAACCAAACCTGCACAGAAGAGACAGTAATACCACTTCTCTTAAAGCTTTACAGCTGGGGTCCCCAACACATATCAAGAGGCTGGGTGTCAAACTCCTGTCTGCTTGTCAGTATAGACATGACTATTCATAGCCCAAGCTTACAGACTGCAAAACAAAACTTGTTTTAACTCTTTTTTCACTCAGGTTACCCAAGTAACTTGAGTACATACCTCCTCAAAACAGATTATATACACCAACAGTGGCCTTAACAGACTGAAGCCTCCTGAAAATGGAGTCTTTCTTTCCTGTATAATGCTACTACCTGTTGTATCTTTAATGGCCATGGATAACCAAGAGCTAAGAAACAAGCTGGGGGAGATCAGCAAAAGTGGAACTAATTCAACCAATCTGAAGTCATACTCTCAGAGTGGTCTGTTAACCACAGATTCTGAGAGCAAAAGATGCAAATCATTAATCAACAGGTTCACTTTTTCACATGCATATTTACAGAATTATACTTTCAACCATGAGCAGAGACACAAAACCTGTTGAGAAAAAAGCTGGGTCAGCTCTAGATTTCTGAATGCTTTAAACAGAAAAGTCTCATGAAATGTTAACAGAACTTAAAAACCTAAACACCTGGTCATTTTTCAATGGAAATTCTTCCTTGTGGTTTTACATTTTTCATTGGAGGTGCTATGATCACAGTTGCTGTAAGTAAGTTAACACAAACAGCGGATATGGGCTACTTTGAAAAGGATCTTTTTATACTTAGCAGTTTGATATATCTGAGGCAGGAACTGAAGGAAAGCTGCTGCTTTCAGAAGCATTTCAAACAGCTCACAAAAGTACACACACCAACAGAGGAAGAAAGAAACCAGAACCTCAACACAGACTAATTTTTCCATCCTGCTGCTTTATTGGGCTTTAAGGCTCAAATTAAAGCTAAGACTTTACATATTAACAAACAAACAAACAAACCAACAAGTCAAAACAAAGAAACAATAAACATGCAAATACTCACAACACCTATTCCTTCCATAACTAAAAACAGGAAAGAACACTGCTTACTTGCAGTGGCCTCAGCTTTAGCAATGTAGTGCATGACATTTATGGACCATCAGGGCCTCAGTCTGACATCCTCTCACACTCCAGAAGATCTGCCTATTTAAATAATTCAGGCAACTAAGCCAAGGGCACACACGGTTGGGTGGCTAAACCAAGGCAGTCCCTCAATGATTTGACAGACTGGATGGCATGAATGGTTCCCATTACAGAATTTGGCTTTCTCTTGCTGCATACTTTATGTCTGTGTGAGCCATTAACAAGAAATGTGATGCCCAATCTATACTGTTTGAAAAGGTGCAGGAGGAGTACAAACTCCCTTCGTCATTTAGATTTCAACAGCCCAGTGCTAAAAGCAGGAACATCAAGTACTGCAATTCAGATACAAGAAATTTAACTACATATTCTCAGTCAGCTGTGAAATATTTCCAGCAATTCACACATTCATTCCATTAGGATTTCTTAAAAACCTTAATGGAATGACAGAAATAACAAAAAAATAACTATGCTAACATGCCTCTTTGCTTACTATTGGTTTTTGCACAATTAGACAGCAACATGACAGACTCTTAATCTGAAGAATATTCCAATGAAAATGCTAACAAAAGCAGTGCAAAATTTTTTATGCAACCAGTATTTTCTTTTCAAGCATCACAATTAGGCTGTGTCACTTGAGGGCCTGCACAGACACACGGATGAAAATAATTGAGAATACTATGAATCTGTTAACTGCACCTATTGATGCTTTGCATAAGGACCTGTTATTATGCATTTGTGGGATAGAAGCAGAAACACAGTATAGATCTGTGAAAGCCAGGTCATTGTCTTTTGGGAATTTTGCCACTTGAAAGTACTTTGGCCCCAAAGTTTGTGAACAGCTGACTTACGCTATTTTTCAAAGAGAAACATCCCTCTCACCCATTAAACTTTTAACTGAAAAAAAAATCCAAAACCCACAACCCCAAAAATATAACCTTCCATAAGAGACGGTTAATTAAATTAAACAAATTAAATTGTTTCACAGATTAATGACAAACACCACATAGTTTGTGAACCACTCATTCAAGTATCAAGTAATTGCCCAAAATTACATTACTTAATGTCTCTAGTATGGAGAACTAGCTTACTGAAGGCAGAACTACAAAATGAAATTAAGCATAAAACTCCAGGTGGTATTTTATTTATTCCCTTCAGTGACTTACCACTACTCTTACCAATACTATTGCTGTACATTACTCTGAAGTCTACACACACACTTTCTAAAATCCAGAACAATTCACATACCCTGTTCAAAACACAGTCATGCAGGAACTGCAATGTCAAACTGAAGAACCACTGAACTGCAATGAGGGAGTAGAAAGAAGGAGCATTACCAACTATCTTTACCATCACAGAAACTGTAAGCTTCAACTCCTCAGCACTGATTTAACACTCAACTTCTTTCCAGTCCAGACCAATGCTAGGAGGCTGACTTGTCATAGTAATGGAAAAGGAAAAAAGAAAAAAAGGCAACCCCCTTCTGGTAATTCCAGCTTTCAAGCTAGCTTTAAACCTGGACAAAAGCACCTCAGCTTCCTGACAGAGATCTAAAATTGGCAACTGAGGTGCACATTCCAGACCTACACAATAACAGCCCTCCACATTCACAAAACGCAGCAAGAGCCTAGAAGTTACACTCTCTTGGGACTTCCTAAAGTTTCTGAATAATGCCCTTTCAGTTTCAAGACTATCTGCTGGCTCTTCTCAAATCATTTTTTTTTTAAGAAATCACAACTAAGGAATTATACTGCATGTATCAAGATAAATACATCACAACAGACAAGCACAGGGATAAGCAGGCACCAGGCAGAAGCATAAAGCTGAAAATTTTGTTCATGATTCAAATATCAGGAAGCAACTTTCATACATCATTTTCCTCTTGTTGCCTGTCCACCACTGGGATCAGTGCAGACTGGTATTTCTACAGTGCCCCCTCCTCTCTGCCCTCAGAAAGTGATAATAAATCAAACAAGCTACCACCACCTTTGGCTGCCTACAGTAAGGTTGGCTTTTTCCCCTCAATCATTGCTGAAGTGGGAGTATGCATTAATGAGAGGGGAGTGGCAGATTTCTTAAGGAACTAGGCCTTGGATCTGGACAGGGCCAGCCGAGCAGAAATGGCAACAGCCCAGCTGAGCTGCATCCACAGCTCAACTCTCTGAACACAGGAGCTGGTCTGCTCCCACACCGCACTCAAACCATCCAGCCAACAGACTCTCAAAGCTCCTCTGTAACTGGTAAATTATGTGGTCCCATCATTTACTAAATCAGGCATGCCTGAAGAGTAGCATACCCTGAAGTAATTGTATGCTATTCCTAACATAAGATACATCTGCCTAGCTTCCAAATCTGTCCAGGCAGAGGCTTCCATGCAGCCTGCACGAAATTTACACCTCCTGCCAACATAACATACACTTCTAGATGAGAATGTGAAAAAAATGGGAGGACTAAACTGACAAATGATGGGGCAAACTAGGGAGCATAGACCAAAGGTAAATGACACTGTGCAGCTGGGATAAAAGTTTGGCATAAGAATATGAAAAAATGCATGTACTACTGCACATGTGACCCATACAAATTATGAAGTTTAAGAAAGTATTTTTAAATTAATGCTATCTATCTGCAAATCCACGCATGGACTTAACTGTTAATCACACCTGGTTTAGGGATATTAAAGCCTCCAGGTATTGGATGCTCTCAGCTTGTATTATTAAATGTAGACAATTAATTCAGAGTCCAAACTGGAAACACCCTACTTAGCTTTTCAGTTTGGCTGTTTTGCTTTAACAAAGAAATGGCTAATATTCAAGAGATGTATTTTTTTTAATCACTGAAAGAAACACTCCAAAATAAAAAGATATACAGTCAGATAACAAAATGTCACTGAACCAACTACCAAAACAAAAAGCAATCAAAGACCAACATTTAACTCTAGATTCCCAAGAGAGATTCACTTAAAAAAAGTTAGATGTCACAAACTATAAATATCTGGTGGTCAGGAACTAAAATACTTGGCCAAGTTTTCATTTTACTCACTGCAAAACCCCAGAGTTACGAGACTAAAGAAATCAAAGATTTTTTGTGTCAAAAGCACTAGCTGACATCTACCAAGCATGACAGAGTACAGGAAATATCCTGACCCATCCCCTTAAACCTATGCAATTGGAGTCCTCCTTTTAAGTACTAGGTTTAGAATTTGTTTTTCCTTTTCTGTTTCACCTCTTCTTTATTCTCCTAAAATAAGGCACTCTTACATCATATTCCATGCTTTCCAGGTACCAATTACCTCAACCCATAATACAGTCCAGAAATAACTCAGATGTGAGAACTATGTAAGAACCTTATACGCCTTCCTCAATTAGAAGTAAACAATTCTGCATTACTTTAAACGTATCTTTCCCATTTTTCCTCTAATGCATCTGTGATATACTGATGCCTGTGGTGATGATAGCATAAAATTTGAAGATTCAAGGAGAAGACATACATTAGTTCTTTTGAAACACTTTAAAACAATGTTTTTGCTACCAAAACAGAACACAAGTTACAGATACTACCAGTGAAACTCGCTGTGTATGAGGTCTTACTGTGAAAACAAGTAATGTGAAAACCTCTGCTATCATGTACTGCTTGCACAAGCTGATCTGCAGGCCACCTGACTATAAGGGAAAGCAGTCAAGTGCATTAAGTACCAAGCTGAGGACTAACAGACGTGATGAGGTGGCTTATGGTTCTTAACTTTTATTTGGTTTAAAAATCACTAGATAAAAAGATATCTCTTTGGAAGGCCACTAGTCTAGAATAAAGAATCACTAGTCTACTAAAACCACCAGGATAGAACACATTTATAAATCAGGTAACAAGAGAAATAAGCGATCTTCAGCCCAGACTGCCCTGGGCTCAGTATTTGTTATCTTCTTGCTTGGCCTTCACAATTTCTGATTTACTCAAATATAGCCTTCAACTTTATAGCTACAGCAACTAAGAACAAAGCCCAAAGACTTCTATTCCTTCCAGCAGTTTAATTACTAATGACTGGAGAAGAGTTTATGCTAGAAAATAGTAACCTTAAGACAAGCTTTTTACTTGTTTCCACAGCTCACTGCCCGAGAAATCTGGTCTGCAACCTGGAAACAGCACATCAAATCAGGATTTTTAGCTTCCTGATTTGCACTACTGCTTTATCATAATCCATCTGTTTCATCTTTAGACTCGAAAATTTTTATGTGCATTGATGTGCTCCAATGAAAATAAATTAAGAAAATCAAAAACAGTACCATCAAAGACGTGGAAAAGGAGGTAACATTCATGAAAATACTATGAACTTATGCATAGGCTCACCTTAAATCTTTTATCCTGCAGGACTTTCTTAATGGCCACAAGCTCTCCTGAATCACAGAGTTTGGCTTGATACACAACACCAAAAGATCCATTTCCAATCACCTTGGTGTCTGTGTAGCTGACTTCCTGTGGTCGGTCCGGACCTTGTCCAGGAGTTGCCACTACTGTAGTCACCTTGCTGCCATCTTTGTCTCCTGCAAAACAGGAGACACACAAATAATCAAAATACATGGATAAACAAGATGACCAAGACTAAAACAAGAGGAGGGTAAGACAAAAGATTTAGATCAGCACATGTACTTCAATATTACAGCGAAAAATAGAGAACCTCTGACCAAATGCAAAGGAAACACTGAGCATGTGCTTTACCAATATATATTAAGTGGTGACAATTTTTCATTTAGATATTGCAACCAAAAATTTGCTCTTCTGAAGCAAATAACTGAGCAATAAAATGTAATGCACAAAGAAGCCAAGTACTTATCCCTACATCTGATTATCAAGTAAGTGCTATTAAACACAGTGATGTTTGCATTACCAAAATGAAGCATTTTCCCATATTTTTCATAGAACTGAGGAAACCCAGCTGCCAGTATGACCTCAGATCAGCACTCTGATCTTTCCAGGCCTTTATCTGGCAACAAAAACCAGGAGCACTTTAAAGTTTGTTACAAATCCACCCACATGTAAAGCTTCATCTTGCAGCACTAGAAGCATAACCTTTGTCAAACCTGGCTGTGCGCACCTGAAGCGCAACCCAGGCTGCATCAGGTGGCACAGTCCTGTTCCTCCCTTCCTCATGTCTGGACATTCTTGCAAAGAAGGGAGGCACTTGGTGGGGGTCAGGGGAAGAAGGGGGAGAAAGATGACAACTGCAGGCCCTTAGCTGGTATCTCAACATGAAGCAGAACACAGTTCAGGATGCAAGATGGCAGTGGAAGCTGCAGAGGTGAGCGTGCTTTGGTGCAGACACTTTCCAATCAAAAGACCCAAGCCACTGTCACCTATTGTCAGCCCCACTGTTAGTACCAACAGTGCTTCGCTCTGTTCAAAGTCTCATTTTGTTCATAATAAGGGCAATGCTTTAGGCATTTTACAAGCACACTCTGGGCATTTCTTCCCCTTCAGCTGCCATAAAGAGCCCTTCAGACCTGGGTTACAGAACCAAACAGGGCTGCAAGAAAATCCAGAACCTGCTGTTCCACAGTAGTCACCACAGTTCTACACAAACTGTTCTCGAGAAATGCTCATCACATCTGCTTATTAACAAACCTTCTCTCCACAACTTTCTCCAGGTATTCTCTTCACCTCTCATGCACCTGCATTTAGAAAAATCTTTCCAACAGATAGCTTGATCGATAGTTTTAGTGCAGTTTAGGCAAAATGCCCCTTGTTCTGCTCCAAAAGGGCATGGGAAAAAAATGGCACAGCTCATCCCTTTTCTCCTTCGCCCCCACTGCCTCCTTCAAATATGAGGGCTGTCCCAAAGAAAGTTATTATGATGGAGAAGTTATTTCTTTTCCAGGAACCTCTCCCCTCACTGCTAAAAACGACTCAGGTACAGCACCTAAAACCAGACTCTGCAAAGGAAGCTTGTCTCAGCTCTACCCAGCATGCTGGAGACTTCTTGTGTCCAACTTACAACACACTTGTTTGTACAGCCCAGCACAATGTTTGCAGCTTATGCAATGCTGAAACCTCATGATCAGCTTGTGTACCAAACTCTCTTCTCCGGAGCTGCTGCCTGTCCAATCCTCATCCACTTTCCACTTACACACCTGACTGCTCTTATCAAAGCCTAATATTCTGCATTTGTCCTGACTGAACTGCATCCAAGGTTACTGAACTCTTGCCAGCTTGTCACATCCTTCAAGCACAGTCACTATCCAGAGGTCCATTTCCTGATGCTACATGAAATTTACCTAAGAAATTGGTGAAAACTGGTGAATCCTATGAAACTGCCTAAAAGCCCTGCAAAACCCCATGAAATAACTCATCCTATTTTTTTTTTACCTCCTGTTATGCTCAAACAAAATAATCAAATCATTTTGTATGCCTTTCATGGGTTTTTCCCCTAGTCCATTGTTTTCCTAGATTTCCCATGAGAAAATTAGTTTGAAAACTTCAGAGTTAGGATACCCACATCTACTGCTACTTCTTCTGCACCTGTAAGATTCAGAAGAAAAGCAGGTGGCTTGAAACTACTTCCTCCTGAAAAATCCACGTTAACTATTATTTATCTCTTATGTTGCCCTTTAAGTTCTTATAAATTGTTTCCTGTTATGATTACCAGTACTCCATGAAACAAATTACAAATCAAATATAAATAATACACACTAATGCTAATGGTGACAATTACTTGCCAAGCAATACAGAACAGTTATGGCCCTTCCCCGAAACAGTCACAAGAAGTTGAGATGTAGATTTATAGACCTGGAGAGAAAATAGGGCAGGGGGTTCAAAGAACCCTAGACAGATTAATGTCTTCTTACAGGGAGAGAGAGAGGCATAAACAGAAGCATATTAGCTGTGTGGAAAATTCACTCTCCTCTTTGATAACTGCAAGAAATAAAAAAAAGGAAGCCAGAAATACAAAGAAATTCTTCTTTTTTTTTGTAAACACATTGAAAATGTAACTCTCATAGCAGCAATGCATTTTATTTGCCCAACTATTCTATGATTAGCATTCTAACTCATCAAATATACAAATAAGTTACATCGGCTTTACTACAGCAATCCTCATCAAGTAAAAGGCTTCCGCCTACCTGCTCAATTTTCAGGGGGAGTTTTGTTTTTTTTTTTTTCTTTTTGGCAGGGTTCACTAGACTAGAGTATTGAGATTACTGTTAAGGAGTTTTGTTCTCTGTTTTTCCAAAAATCAAGACTAATGAACTCTGAGAGATAAAAATAATTGTCCTTGGCAACACTGGTTGAGATTTGAAGTACTTGATATCAAGAGATCTGCTCCAAGGACTTTCTTCAGAGCTACAACTCTCTCAGGGACCTCCCTGTCCACAAAAGCAAACCCTGAATTTCAAACCACAAGTGTTTTCATCCCAGTGTGCAGCCCACAAACTGCAGTCACCCCGCCAACTTTTCCAGAGCTCAAATGAGAGACCAGTTTTAGACACTTTCCTTTAAGTCCACAGGAAAACAGCTCCTCACTAAATTTGCTGAAATCATCACTGCATAGAAGTGTATGCACTGATACTTTAAACACTACACCAAGAATGACTTTGTTTCTTTACCAGAATTTACAGAGCATTAAGCCTCATAGAGCTTTCTCCCAGTTTCCTGCTTTCAGGAAACAAAAGTTTTTGCAAACCATCCACAGAACACACCATAAGGACTCCAATCTTTAAAAAGTAAAGCCCACTAGAGTTTCAGTTATACTCTATTTCAGTACTGTTGAACAAGAGGGACTGTAGGGGGTAAAATTCACCTTGCACCCTTGACAGTTTTGATCTCCAAGAATAAAACATCTCATTGCTGCTCAAAGTATGCAAATAATGTGTTTGTATGGCAGCAGCATCCAGAGGCCCCAAGCCCATTTTGCCACTCCTTCCACTACATAGATGTAGCTACTTGCTCACAAGATCATACACAGTTCAGGATTGTTATCCCAGTTTTAATTGTCTGCACAGCAAGCGCTGACTTGCCAGCCAAACAGCACATAAAGGAGTTCACTAAACAGCTTTCAGAAATGCTGGGTTTAGCCTCAGCACGATGGAAGATAGCAGAGAGGAAAAGAGCCCTGCCCAGCAATCTTCAGTACCTCCAGATTCCTAACAGCAAACACCAAGAAGCATTACACCACAAGTCTTAAAGAGAAGCCTAGACAGTTCTCATCTCATTCCCTTCACCTCTTATTTTGTTTAGGACTGTCAGATTTGGTGTCCCCACTGCATAGGCAAGGCACCACCAAACACTGAACACCCTCAACACCTTTGACTGTAAGGTCTACAACAGAACTAGGACATTAAAGAGAAAAGCTAAAAAAGGAAGGAAGGACTAAACAGCAAAATACTAAACAGCTCTTATAGCACAGCTCACATGAAAAGCATCACTAGCACGTCCAGAAGCTGCTGCTTTCTAGGGCTGACAGCAATACAGCCTTGCTTTACTGTAACCAAAAAGCAAATTCTTGTAACTGTGTAACCATCATCTATGCCAACCTTTATAACATCCAGGGTAGAAGCACAGGGAAAAATAAATGGTTATCACATGGTAATGCACTTGTACTTGCACTTGGTATGTTTCATGGAAACCCTTAAAGTATTTCCTCACACAGTACTTATGTTTAACATCTAGGATGTGGTATTTGGGTTTGGGTTTTTTTGATGAAGAGCTTTTTCCACAATTCTGATGTGAAACTGAAACCAAAATCCAGACATTTCAATTTCCAAGTTCTCTGATTGATCTAATTCACTTTCTACCTTTAGCACATGATAACCACATGGGACAGATCAGAAGCATTTCGTAAAATCAGTGAAAGCACACTGAAAGCAGAGAATACTCATCAGTTTGTGGGAAGAAATGAGTATATTCCACTTAGAGGACCACAAACCATCAGTGCAAGCTACAACGCTATTTTTGCATCTCAAAAAAAAAAAAAAAAACCAAACCACACAGTGGCAGATGTTTTAGTTTTTACCCAGGTAAGAGTAGGGATCCTGCTACTGGGCAAGCATTTTCTCACATATATACCCTACCAGCTGCAGATTCCTACTACTAAGCTCAAAGGTGACCATCTGTAAGTGTACTGTATGTACTTTTGGCCTGTGCCAAATGAGATGTCATTCAAAAAAATTCACTTCAGTCCTCAGGGAGCATGAAAGGCATCCTTTGCTATTGATCACCCACACACACCTTCTACTGAATGGGCCTGGAGAAAGTCCAAAATTATGTCTGCCCTACATCCCTTTAGCTGTTTAGTGTCTGACTGAGCAGTAAAACCACACTTTAATGTACATATAGAGATCTAAGATTCCTTTTTTTCCTCTCAACTATATATGTGTGTCCTCTTCCTCCTCTTCCATGTGTTTTACAGTTGAAGTGAAGAAACAATGTATTAGTACAATGATTACAGCAGCTTTACTCCTACTTCAAACGCAACCTTGATCCTTTGCACTGTCTACAAACTCCACACTTTCCTCTCTTTTGATTTTACCTATTTCCTCTTGCTTCCTTCCTCCAGCTGCTACGTTCCTCCTCACTGGAATGCTCACAGGCTTTTCCATTAGATAGTACTTAGGTTGTTTTTAAGTCCTAAAAGAAAATTTCACAGACCTACCACACACTCTGTACAATGTCTGAGGTCCCATAACTGTGTTCACTTAAATAACTTCACTAGTTTGTTTCAAATCTCAGTGTCACTTCCCTATTAAGATATGGCTCAATATTAAGTCACTTGAATACTTCTTCCCTTCATAAGGCTTCCCCACACTGTTTCATCTTAATTTGCTCAATGCTCAATACAGTCAAGGAGTCCCTTCCACAGAAACCTGACACGGCTGGATCCAGCCCCTGCCGATGGGATTAGGTTACAACCAGCAGCTGACACAACTACCTAGAAAGAAATGAGCAACCAGAGGAGGATGGAAGTTAATCAGAACCACACGGGCTCTTCCCATTCCTGGATAACTGGACGGTCAAAAGATGTGACTACTTTGTGAAACGAATGTTTTAAGAGAAAACTTTTCTTGAGCTATCTGCTAGAATCTGGTGCTGCTCATCAGATATGGCTATGGAATAAAACACCTGACTTCTTAGATAATGGTTCATGGCATGTGAAGGAAGAAGGAGGTCAGCAGCTGCTCAGAAAGTCTTTAACGTGGTCAGTGTGTGCTTGAGGAAAGACACTGTCAGCAGTACAAATCACTACTTATTTTCTTTTTCTAATTAATTTTTCCTACTACATTTTTAAAAAAGTTAGTTTCACTAAGAGCTAATTATTATGAATCAGTACAGGGTAGAAAGTATTGAAATGGTATTCATGAACTGTTTTACTAGACAACTTCCTTTCTTCATCAATGCACTGCATGAACGTTACCTAGTGGGAGACAGTACAAGATAAAAATCCTAGAACCATACAGAATCACAGAATGGTTTGGGTATGAAGGGACCTTAAAGCTCATCCAGCTCCAACCACTCCAAGCATCAGCAGAGAGCCTCCACTTGACCAGGCTATTCTAAGTCCCATCCAATCTGGCCTTGAACACTTTCAGGGATGGGGCATCCACAGCTTCTCTGGGAAACCTGTTCCAGTGTCTCACCAGTAGAGAAATTCTATGTATAATCTCAAATTTTCAGTTTGAATCCATTCTCCCTTGCCCTTACAAAAAGTCCCTCTCCAGCTTTCTTGAAATGAACATTCGTGGACCAAATCAGAAGAACTCAGGGAATCAAAGAAAGGAGTTTTACAACACACAATGTGGTTTGGTTTTTCAATTTACTCCGAACAAAAGGAGTCCTTGGAATTCCAAAAATAGTTTAGGTCAAACATCGAACAAAAACCTGTAAGTGTGCCAATCATCACCCAGATAAGGCAGATGCATTCACTAAATATATATACACACACACACTCTTGTTTTAGCACAGAAAATGTCACTTGACTTCCTGACTGCAACTGAATACTGCAATAAAAGAGAGGTCATTAGACATTACTTAAGATCAGAAGAATCTCATGATTTGTACCCAATGATTTTGGAAGAGCTAACTAAGAAGTCTGAGAAGTGATTTTTGAAAGGAATCGGAACGCTCAGAGAACTTCAGAGACAGATTCAATGATTCATACAATTCTGTTATTCTGACAACAATTTTGACTAAGTACCATACCAGTTACTTTGACAATGAATAAAGAAGCAGTAAGGTACTTCATAGAGACCAGACTGCTGGATTCCACACTGTTAGAGACTACAGGTTCATTTGTAAAAAAAGTAAGATAGAAACACTGGTGCACAAGCACTGTGACTTCTGTAGGGTTTCTGACTTGCCATCACATCCCAAATCAATGAAGAAACACATTAAAAGAAAGAAAAGTGATTTCTAATACAATTGTAGTACACTAGTTGAACATAAAATATAACAGGAGGGGTCACCAGCATTAATTTTTGCCCTCACACCTACTGCTTTTATCAACAACCTGAAAGAAAAGCCATGAAGTACTAAGACACAAGATTTAGAGTTATGCATAGGGTAGAGATCAGTTGAAAAAGCAGCTGACATTCCTTAGTAACCAGATGCAAGTTAAGCAGAGGGATCCACAACCCAAGATCACAGGCCATGCAGCAAAGTAAAGCCATCCAGAGAGTGGAGTCATCAACTCTGACTTGCAAGATATCCCAGCACAGACAGAAGCACACATTGCTACAGAGACCTAGTACATCAGACAGACAAAAAAAAAAATCTCTTTGCTGTTTTGCACCCATTGAACAGATACTGGAATAGTGTGCTCAATCCTGATAGCTGAAATTCAGCAGTGATGGTTCAAAACACTAGAGATTCAGAAAGAAGCCTCAGACATCATAAGGTCAGCAAAAATACATTACTTTGAGTGAGACTTAAGAGTGCAAACAATTTAAGTCAAAGAGAATGTTGGAGGATTATCTCTAAAAGGAAGAAGGAACAGACACTTCAAAGAGAGCTCTGATCTGCAGGTGGAGGACATATTCCAAATAATGACTAGGAACAGAAATTGCAAGAGTTTGGGACAGAACTGTAGGTGACCAAAATTTAGGAAAAAATACTTTCCTTTTTAAAAACTCTGAAAGATAGGGTTATTTTTGCAACACAGATTTTTATTTCAGAATGGAATCTTTTCTTAAAAAATATTGCTGAACTGCAACAGTTAGGCTTGAAATAAGAAAACGTGCACAGGATGAACGTGATGTCTCTTCGGATCTTGAGAAGGTCACAAAAGTTCAATGCCCACATAAATAATTTCTTTCAACTCAGCACTAATGCAAAGGTATCATAACTCAGTATTAAATATGCTGCTTTCCACAACAGTCAAAATCCAAAATCTGCATTCAATTCAAATAAAAACAAGTGATAAATAATGAAAATGTGAAGCATGACAGGTCATTCTTTGCCTTTACTGCTAATGATCAAATGATAGGCACAGTTAATTATGTGTCAATTCACTTCAGCTCAATCCCAAGACAAATAATCAGGACAAATTTCAGCAACAACTGCCAAGTCCAAGATCACCAAGGGAAAAGGCTTCTAAAACACCCTGAAATCAAAGTTGCCATTGCCTCTAGCTGTACACAAAGGGAGGAAGGAAAAGGAAAATGTTCATTCCACCTGTACCAAACAACGCTTTTTACATGTCAGTCATTTGAAAGAATAGTAATTTTTTGAAAAAAATTTACCCTGCAGAAGGCAAAACCTGTAACTTCAAAAAACTGTAGCTCTATATTTTGCTCAACAGTTTCTGAAATGGCAAATTCAAAGCATGAAGTATTAAGTTTATGCAGGAAAGAACTGAAAAATGGAGCAAAAAGTTAGATACCAGTGACTGACTTCTGTCTAGAGAAATAAACTATCCTATTACTACAAAATAAAAAGTAAACAGTTTAGAAAGGTGATAAAACTTTATTATAAAAATGAAACTGTGTAGCTTAAGTGACCTCTTTTTGAGGTCATTATGTCACTAAAAAGGGAAAAAGAAACTAAACGTACTTCCAGCAGATTGTGACAAGTAATGGCATGCCTCATATGCCTCTACTTGATGTAATAAACACATAAAATTACACTAAGATGCAGGGACATTTACCCCCTATTATTTATCTGTTAAAAAAGTGAAAAATTAAAATTTATCAAAAGAAACAGCAACTGCATTTATTGCATACCAGTTCAGACACTCAGAATTCCACTGGGGCGTTAAGTCTTTCTTTAGAGGTAATCACAAACTTTTGGAGGGGGCATTTAATTCACTCCCTTTGAAAGCTTAATGCTGAAGACTGTAAACAAACCTTTAAAGAATAAACAGGGCAGTGAGCAGGTCCCAGAACATTCACATGATAAGCTTGTTAGAATGCCCCCTGAAAGGTCACATCTAAGGCACCGACTCTCTACAGGTTTTTATATCTTAACCACGGAAGTCGAAGTGAGCACAGCACAGCATCGGCCACGCAGTTGTGCTTCTCCACTCCAGCACAAACTTGACTCTGAACGGCTTAAAAAACAAAACAAAAAACACAAGAGGAAAAAGGATGGGAAGAGCCTTGTTGATGTAGCCCAGGTGCCTATCACATTGGCCATCAGATGACCTCCCTGGATCCAACTGTGGCAGATGGGATTCCAACAATCTGCTGCTTACATCGGCCACCACGAAATCCCAGCAAGTTAACACCCCACTGATTTATAAACCAAACAGCTGAATCCAGAAGGGATGTTTACTTGCAATGCCCGAAAAAAATTTAGTTTTGCTATAAGCTGTCCCTCCTACTGCTGTGTAAGGTGCTGCCCACGCCTTTCTGAAGCACATTTAAAGTCCCTGTTAACCATCTCATTAACACAGAGCTTGCTTCAAGTACTCTTTCTGTCATGGTAAACATAGACCAAAACCGTAAATTCCTAAAGAAGAGATCTGCAGTTAACACTCAGGTGGGGAAAACAATTCTACCTTACAGAGTACCATAAAAAGAATTCTTTGACTGAACAAAATATCCACAAGAACGCTTAAACTTGTATTTCTGCTTTGGAAAAAAAACACAGAAACATACAATTAAGGTAATCTAAACACTGGCTGCCAGTGGGGTTTCATAAGCAGTCTCATGCTTGTTAACAAGTTATTTTTAGTAGGCACTCTTTCTGTTCTCCTCTCTCTCCACCCACAAGCAGAAGAACCCACCCCACAAAAGTTATTTAGCTATATAAATCAACTTTAAATTTAGATAAGGTGACTCCACAGATTAGGAAGCAAGTACCAAAGCGATCATAACAGATTTTGCTTTCATAATCATAGATCAGGCCATTTCAGCCCCAAAAACCTTACAGGTTAAATGCAGCACAAGAGACAAGGACAGAGATAGGGAATGAACAGAAACAGTATGACATCATTTTAGCATAAGACTGTGGCCTCAGTAGTATTCTCCTTTGCTTAACTGAGTTAATTGCTCACTGAGAAATTCAGCCTGTACAGCACTAGGATTTCTTATTTCAAGTTTCCTTTAGTTATCTGTCCTTTTACATTATCAGGGAACATGATTTAGCAAATATTTGCCAAAGACAGCTACAACAGTTCAGCTGACACGGAGTAACTTACAAACCCCTGTAACTGAGCCCTGACACGCAGAACCTCGAGTTACAAACAGATCGTGTTTATCCACTTGTTAGTGCCATTCAACAGCTGACCCTGAACGAGTCTATCGGTGTCTTCCAGCAGGGCTGATGAGTGAAACCATTGTTGGTCACCTACTGACACGCCTACCTCAAGACCACTATCAGGGACTCCAGAACTCCCACTCCTAGAAGAATACCAAATAATAAACAGCTCATCTGGGGAATTCCCAGGTGATAGACAATCTCTCCATCAAAATATCTGGTATGACCTGAAAACCTCTCACTAAAGTAGTTTTTTGCAAATTGCTTTAGTAGGGAGGCTGTCTACTTGCTGGAGACCTCCCTGGCTCAGCTCTAACTGCACTTGTTTGAGTTTTTGAATCCAGTTAAATGTACAAGTCACTGAGACAAGCACATCTCTGACCCCTGGGAACAGACATCACCACTGTTTTTTCCTTTTCATTCTCTCTTTGCATCCACCAAGAGGCTTCAAATGCGTGAGATCGTACCATGAAGCAAAACCCACAGAAAGCCACCTGCAGTAGCTGCAAGTTGCCAAGACCCCCCTTACCACACACTTGCACAAATTAAGAACATCTTAATACATCTTAGAGGGAGTCTCTATTCTCCTACTGGAGGTTTAAATAAAACATTTTTCAATTGTGGTAATTACAGCAGTGCTTAAGTATGAAGTGTGAATAGGACCCCACTGTGCTAGGCACAGCACCAGGAGTAAGAGACAGCTCCTGCCTCTGCTGGGAGGGAGGAACCAAAAAGGAAATAGGCTAAAGAAAGAAGAAAATAAAGCAAAGGTAAGGAAGAGCAAAAACAGAGCTGAAAAAAACCCAAAACATCCCAATCCCCCAAAATGCTAACATGGAGAAGTGCGGAGAAGCAGAACAAGAGCAGAGAATCAAGGAGAGAATTTGGAGCACCACTGTAAGCATATTAACACTGAACTGAGAGAACCCACAAGTGACATCTCCAGGGGATGTTTCACACTTGCTGTCACCACTTCTGCAGGCAGCCCAGGCCCGCAGAGCCTCCGGGCAGCTCTCTGTGGCCTCTGCAAGCCTTGCCAGTCTGCTGTGGAGAAAGAAGAGGGCATGAAGCAAGCAGTTCCACACCTGCTAGAGTCTCCTTGAAGCCAATCCTTATCACAAGGGCGCACCTTCAAACCTTGAAATTTTTGTCTAAAAAATGAAGAGCAATTTCTGTATTTATGGGTATCATGGGTGTACTTGGAAACCCAGGTACAACGAATAGTAACACCCATTTAACCTGCAAAGTTTTCCTGGCAGGGCAAAGGACGAAGCTCTCCCCTTGCAAGAGTCTTGGATTTTAAGATATTTTTCTGCTCACTGGAATATCAGAGGACTCTCCTTCCCTTTACAATTTCTCCTTTCTCGCAATACTCCATAATTATGTTGTCCAATTAGGACCTGAGATGTTTTCTTACTCTTCAGCTTCACTGAACTCATCATAGAAATATACAGCAGGTACTTGTCACGCCATTCTCTCTACAACCAAGAAACACCATCTCAGACCCAGAGTTCAGCCCAGACAGTGAACGAGACAGACCAAAATCACAGTAAGAAACAGACTGTTTGGAATCTGAGACAGCAATCAAATTCCAAAGAGAAAGACAGATGAATCTAATTATGAAAATGTAATTGGTGACTATGTTTTAAGATTGGAGGAGGAGTAAGAGAACAGCCAGCTATTCAGAACCAACGACCACCTTGGATAGGAAGTGCAGTGAATAAAATAGTCAAAAATTAGCAGTAGCTGATCTGAATCCCAAAGATGACTGTGAGCTGAGGCTGAACACCATCCTAAGACTGAAAGAGGCATTTCAACTGCTTCTCCAGAGAGCAAAATCAAGTCGTGCTACACTGTTCAATTCAGGCTGCAGAGCACAGACCATCTTTAAGAGATTTCACAGCCTCTACATCCATCTCGAATTACTGTTTTAGATTGTGCCACAGACCAGCACAGGAATGGAACAAGTCCGTTTCGGATAAAGATGGGTTTGAATTCAAGGAGAACGTTATCTCAATTAACATTAAGAAACTGTAGGCATGCCATCAGTGCAATGCAGATATTCTCCATGGCAGGAGTAGCTATCTTGAAGGAGCTATTATTACAGATGAGGCAGCATTTTAAAAGCCAGATGCATACGCTATTCACCCCTGGCATGTCCTGCTTTTGAAATTTATTTATTTATTAAAGTAATAAAAAGAGCAGAGCAAGAAGAGCGAGAGAACTAAGTGTTGGACGTGTCTAAAGCTATTTAAGGCAACCAGAGAAACTACAGCTCATGTTCACATTATACGTAATCTGATCAAAGTGGGGGCTACTGCCAAAAAAAGATGGTCTTACTTCCCGCTTTCATGTTCCTGCCATAGCAAATCTGGCAATCTTGTAGCCTGAGGATGAGTCAGTTTAGCCTACTGATCTGACAAACTAATCCATGTCCAAAACAATGCAAGCCTCAAATCAGCAAGCTGAACTGACTCATCTTGAGGACAAGCAGTTGCTAGATCTAAGGAATGGAAGAACTGGGAACAAGCCTGTTCCTCACTGCCTGTACTCCCAGGAAAGCCATGCTAAGTGTAACAGAAACCCACAGCCAATGGCACTGCAGAGCTGCCTCCAGAGGGGCAATCCTGGCCCTCCTGTCCTGACTCTTCACTGCCCTCCTAGCAGGTATCAAATGACTGCTCTCTGAAGGTGAACTGCATCCCAGCTGCTTCCGGAGGAACACCAGTGCCTGCCCAAAGCAATATGAGCACCAGGGCTGGCAGGGGAAGGACATGGAATCAGCCCGAGCAATTCCTTGCGATGACAGCCTGTGCCAAGGGCAGGCTGAATCAGCCAAGCTGAGGGCTTGGGTGAACCAAAGTGGAAGCACCTGGGCACCACATCCTCTGCCTTCTCAAAGTGAAACACAAGCTCATACTGTCGAACAACTGAAAAATATTTCCTCTGTGGTTAAAAAAACCCATCAACCAACATTACATTACATGAACACAGACCTTTATTCTGGAGAGTAACTATATTACCTTAAAATGCATGTTTTAGATAATAGAAAGTATCATTTTCTCCTATGGCTTCTTAAACCCACTAAGAAGTTTATTTTTCCTCTCTCAGAAACAATACACCTACTTCAATATGAATTTTTCCCCAGCAAAAAGGACAATAATATAATTCAAACTACAGGAGATGTCTCCAAATATTCTATTGTAATGTACAGATTTTAGTAAAATAAAATCCTACAAAATGGGAATAAATTTTCTCCAGAAAGAAAAACATGAACAAAAGTAATACTTCTCTTAAGAACGAGCGCAGGCATCTGGGGATTTTATTCCCTTCTGCCAGCATATGAGCAGACAGAGGCTTTTAGGGAAAAATACACATAATGCTGAAATTTTAGAACTGTTCCTGGAATTGTTTGTTAAGGAAGACTGCTGAGGCTTGAAATCCTAAAGGATTTCAAGAGACAGGTATGTGGAAACAGGAAGAAGAGAGCACCACTTTCTTAAGCAAAAATTCCTCTCAATTATGCCAGTAAGAGGAAAAATAAGTAACAAAAATCAGACCTTTCCCAAATTCTGTCACTTTCCATACCAGACAAAGGCGGTATCACTACTCAAGATATCACAAAGCAGAAAATAAGTGATATTAAGTAAAAGATAAGCCTAAAAACACAAGAACAATTTTAAAGGCAACAAATTGTTATGTTATATATCTGTATCTATCTATCCACCCATATGTGTATCTGCAAAAGCCGTATACCTATCTGGAAGGGGCAGTTTTTCAAGGGCTGCTATCCTACTTCTAGGTAGGTTTTGAAGGCACCTAGGATTTTTTGGCCAGCAGTGCAGTAAGTTTTCTTAATTACAAGCTTGATTGTCTTGGAGGGAAGAAAAAACAGACTCAGGTCTCAACTCTGTTAGCTTTTCCTTCTCTTCTTGCATATACCCTCATCCCAGGAATCTCGGGCAAGATAAAAGCTATTATGAAGCCAGGATTGAGTCCATGCAAAAGATTTCCATTTCCAGAAGGAAACAATGGAGCCCAATATTTCTCTACTACTGTTACAGCTGGAGAATAATGGCAATGCTTTATCTTGGTCCAGGTAAGGAGGCTACTTTCAACACAATAACAGACATTCCTCTCAGAGGGGAGTAAATACAGAGCAACAATCTAATGTTCTTGAGGACAAAGGTGTCATTTCCTGCCTCAGAAGACTGTAACCAGCAAAGCACTTTGAAGAATACAGTTTCTTTATTATAAGGGGTCATATTAAAAAAAAATACTCAAATATGATATTGATCAAGATAAAGAAAGCACGTAACAGAGAAAGCATGGCTTCATCTACCCCATTTTCCCTTGTCTTACAGCAGTAAGTAGCATTTAAGGAAGAGTATTAAACAGGACAAACTTGCAGGCATAGCTACCCCAGCACACTCTCCCAGACCTCAGCTATAGGTATCTTGGAAACTTCCTAAGCCAGAGGCACTATCTTGATTTTTCTTCCTGAGTTTGCAAACCCAGCCCAGGATCTGAAGGTAATACACACAGTAAGGCAACCAACCATTTCTACACGGGCGTAAGGAGAAGGGACATCTCTAAAGCTTATCAGGGTCAAGACTATTTAGTAAAAAGCTGGAATCTTATCTCAACATCTCCTGTAGCAAGTAGTGACAATTTTGTTCAAAGACCAGGGTTGGCTAAGGCACATGCCAGCTAAAGCATATTGCCCAGCATCCAGGCATTTTTTTATTATATGGGATTAGTCTTCATCTTGCTCAAAAATTCATCTTTTTTCTTCCAATTGGAAAGAAACAATATAATCTAAACCAGTGTCTTTAAAAAGACTAAAACTAAGATCAAAACCACTTAGCAAGAATTTGGGAATAGGAGAGGGTCACAACAACATAAAGATCAAGTAGCAGTAACTTCAGAGTTAAGAAGAAAGTAATTCTTGAAAAGGAGCATATAGAATATGCTTGAATGCTTGCATTTTGGCTGGGACAGAAGTCTTGAATAGAAATTATTTTCCACAGTAGCAGCCACTCAACCACAAACCCACATTGAGATTTCATTAAGACATTACAGCCTGGCAATGTAGGAGAGATAATGAATGCATAAATCAAACTTATCAGAGAAGGATTTTGGCAAAGGCAAGATGAGACTCGTCATCCTAAAAAGCTATGTCAAAACCCAACAAAATGCAGAAAAAATTGCCCATGTTTCAGCTTTGATAAAGTTATGACAAAGTGCACTCTTTTTTTCTCCTAGTAGAAACATTCTTCCGAATAAACATGTTTTCATAACAATCAAATCAGTTATTGTCCTTTATCTGCCAAGAAATGAACCCGGGATTCTGTTTTTCTTTTCACTTGCATATAAGAAAACATCTAATATTTCACTTTGGATCCTTGATAAAATCAAACAGCCCTATAATTCAGTGTGCAATTAAAAGTGCCAGCTCTTTTCCCAGTATCTTCCTTGAAGCATGTAATTGAGCTGGTACATAATTCTGTAATTAGCGATGTTTGCAAAATACTTATTTTCTCTGTACGATGACCTGAAAATACAATCTACTTTTCAATCCAAATACTGCTCCTTCTAGTTTGCCACATCCAAAGACCCTGACAGCTAACACAGCAGACACAACCTACTGGATGCATCACAAACGAAGCAACAAAGACAGACCTTCAGATATTTCTATGTATTGCTCTTGATCCGAGGTGGTTAATACGTGGGTTCATCAAAAGTAGATGGGTGGGAAATATTCAAGCCCTAATTCAGCCCATTTCCAACACCAGAGATTATGTCAATATTGACATTGCTCAAAGATGGGGTTTTTAGTTTAACAGTTGATCGCCATCGATCTCAACAACAGATCTCCATCCACCTTTACTCCCAGCTCATTTGCCAGGGCAGCAGAATTATTCTGCAGAAAACTGGGATCAGATGAATAAATGGACAGGAGGTATCATACTTGTATAGGATGAATAAAAATTGGCTTCTTCCACAATTCCAAGTACTTCAGAAGGTCTCTTGATCACAAAAGAATCTAGACACAGAATTAGGCCCCAAGAGCAGAAAGCCAGGGCATCCTATTACAGAATTAGAAATTGTATCCAGAGGAGAAAATGCCCTTGGGTCATTACAAGACCTGTGGCCTTTAAGGCTTAGAAGCACAACGTGGCTTATGCACCAAGAAAGCTCTGTCCAATTAAATATATAGCCATTTCTTAAAACTAAGAAGTTCATTATTTCCTTGAGATATTAAAACAGAAAGATCTACAGCTAAGATAGAAATGCATTCCCCAAACACAGGCTTTGAAAACTGTGAACAAAACCATAAAGTGTCTTGGGTCTTCATGCTCACCTAAGAAACATCACTTGGTAAGGAAGCGGGAAAAAAAAAAAAAATCAGTCGCCAGAACAAACAAGGATAGTATTCACAGATTTCCACACAATTCAAATAACATCCTGAGAATACCACTGCAGTGGTTTTCAACATAGCAGATTAGATACACACTGGTTTTAAATAGTTCTAAGTTATTCCTTTAAATTTCACAATCCATCCTCCTACCATTTACCCCATCAGATACTGAAGTTCCCACAGAATCCACACAGGACAGATCAATGCAACACTGTCTACAAAATACATTCTGCTTAATCTGTGCCCATGATCAACATAACACAGACAATCCATCTCTCAAAAAATTGCTTTAAGCCAGTCCAATTATGAGAAGCAAAACATTTAACAGGATTTTTCCCTTATAACAAAAATCGGTGAATATACAGATGCTTGTAAGCTTCCAACACACAAGCTGAGCTCCAGGGTTTCACAGCCATCATCCCCATCTCCAAAATGATGGGTGAGCTTTGGCACCAGAACATCCCTTTCAAGTAGGTAATCACACACTGGTACCATCTATTGCAGTTTTACACGTGTGTTCTTTCACATTCTATTATTCCAGCTCCAGCATCAATGAGAGCAATCTGAATGCAACATAAAGGTTAATTCAAGCAGAAAAGCAATTTGCTGTCTTCCATATTTCCTATCAGGATTCAATAATGACTTCTTGTCACCAACACAAGTCTTTCTAGATCAAAGCAATGCTACAGGAGTTCAATATTCTATTACCACACCCTATGGCCACAGGCCAACATTTACTGCATATTACATATGTGCACATTAACTATGACACCGTACCAGAAGAAGATAGCAGTGAACTTCATGAAAATAATATCACAGTCACCACAGCAGCCACAACTGCAAAGCAGTTTTTTATGAAGAACAGGATTAGAACTCCTAACTTGATGAGTTTTACATAAGAACTTACTGGTTGATATTGTAGTTGCATGTTGCTTTTGTCTGGTAGCTAAAAATGAGATTAAAAAGTCTCCCACACACTGTGGCAGCTCTCTCCTCTACCATAATTCATCACACATTAAACCATGCTGATGAAAAATGTTTGTGTGGCTATGCTATAAATATCAATGAAAAAAAGAAAAGCAACCTATGTTTTTTAATTAAAAAAATACATTTGCGAGTCTGGATCATCTCCCCACTTAGTTTCACAGCACAGCCGTGAAAAAAAAAAACTAGCATGGGGGATTGAACAGGTCAGGGTCAGACAGCCTTCCCCACCAGGAAAACTAATGTAAATATGTACCAACAAAAAGAGGCAGCAAGAGGTAAGGGGTTTGTTAGTCTTAACACAGATAATTCTTGTCATTACCAAAAAAAGACCTGTAACACAAGTGCTCAGCAAT
The DNA here is from genome assembly GCA_013397195.1 of Hylia prasina. NCBI lineage: Eukaryota > Metazoa > Chordata > Aves > Passeriformes > Sylviidae > Hylia > Hylia prasina. The sequence goes on along the minus strand of VYXD01013277.1, from coordinate 394,474 downwards.
TGTTGTAATTTTTTTCTTTATTTCACCACAATTAATGTACTAGAACTGCAAGTCACATGAATACTTACATGAAGCCATCTGCCCAGTCTGGGTCTAATATGCCCTGTAACACAATGTACTTAAAGTGTCTGCAGGACTGCTCTGACTATAACTGAGTTTTCACTTCACATTATCCAAACCTATGCTGCTTTTGAGCACACTGAATCAGGAGGGGAAACATCTCACTACTTGCAAGTGTTTCTCAAGTTCTTCAGCAACTGGCTCTCCAAAAAATTCTCCAGTGGGAGTCTCTCGGGGTGACTCTATTGCTATTAAGAGCATAGCAAACAACCTGGTGAAACAACTTGAATATGTGTTTGGCTAAGAAATCCAGCCAGCACTCCAAGCAAACAGGTAAAAGAAATCCAAGGAAAACACATATGTGGACTTTCAAGAAGTTCAGACTGCTCCTTTAAACAGTTTATGGCAAAAAGTCGAGGCTATAGAGGATAGATGCAATTATAGGCAAAAAGCTAGCTAAAGACTAGGAAGCAATGGTGAGACTTAATACTCAACTTTCCACTATAGAGAAGAGTCAATAGTGGAGCTGACCTGGCAGCATTGCTAGGAATCATTCTATTCAACTGACCTAGATAGAAGTGCACAGTGAAATCCTCCAAGTCTGCAGATAAAGCTAAGCTTTTTCAGGTCAGCCAGCTGCAATGGCAGTAACTGTGAACTCTGGAAGGCCCTCACTAAACTGAGTACGTAAAGTGTGGCAGATGAGCTTCAATGCAGAATGCAAACAGATCTGCAAAAATAAATGGGAGGCAAATCATATTAAGCTTCCATACTGAATTTATAGTTGGAGTTTACAATTCAAAGAAGTGATCCTGATGTCACCATTGACAGTGCTGAAGTTACAGGCTCACTGTGCAACATGCACTAAAATGTCATCTAGACATTGGACATAACCAGTTCTGGAAGAACTCAGAACAAGGCAGAAAGTAACTGTGCTGCTATGTAAAAACTCAGTGCACTACAGTCTTAAGAACCAAGATGTGGAGACAAGAATAGCATATGAGCAGGGCAAAGCAAAATTTTAAAAGGTATAGAAATGGTCAATTTAAGGATTAAAGACAGAGCAGCTGCCTTGGAAGAAAAGACTGAAGAGGCTGGGGCTCTTCAATCTGAATGCAAGATGATGGGGGTGGGAGGGTGTAATATATTCAAAGCTTACTTGAATGGCAGTAAATACTTGATGGGACCAACTAGGTAAGACCAACATAGCTGGTAAAGAACATTGGAAATCTGTTATCTCAGGACTGTGAACAGATACTAAAGGGAGCAGACAAGGATGCAGCCTCTAATGTTCCCAGTCTGATGACTGGATCCTAGAAAAGTGGGAGGATGGTGAGTCACAGAATGGCCAGCCTCACTTGTACTCCCTAAACAGCAACAGGACTGTCACAGTTGAAGACCTCATATTGGGCTATACTAACACCAAATACCTGACTCAGTATGGTACTTCTTACCTTCTAAATCAAAAGTGGAAAGTAAAATGTTAATACGAAATATTTTAAACTGGCTTAATATACCAAGAAAACTTATTAAAACACAATTTCATCATCTAATTTTCACTGTACTCTCACAAGGAGACAGGCCTCAGAAGAGTACAGACTCTAAAGTAGATGTGGTGAGAAGCCTGGTTTTCAGGATAGAGAAGAATAAGAGGGAAGACATGAAGCATAGTTATTTCAAAGACACATTACTCTGGATACTTAAGAGTCAAGAAAAGCTTGCTTCCAAAACATCTACACACCTCCTATGCCACAGGCTCCATCTCTGAGAGCTTCAATGTCAGCAAAGGCAGCCCAGGTTAGAAGTGGGCTGCCTGCTCCCAGCTGTGTGACCAACCATAGTTACTGCTCCTTGATGTCATCTCAAGGGAATTCTACCCAAAGTAAAGCACATCTTTAAAAGGTATGTTTCTTCACGAATGCCCATCCTCTCCAGGTAAATCTTAAATTAGGAGGAACAGAAATAACAAGCTTAAAAACACTGAGTCACTGGCCAGTATCTCAGCTACAGAAGTTTCTTCAAAAGAGACAGGGCCACATCAAGCATCTGCACATGGCTGGTTTTAAGTATCAACAAACAAAGCAGCCTCACTCGTATTCCCCTCTGCCTTGGAAATGAGTGCCACAGAGCAGGGAGGTACTGAGGCTCTCATCCTAATTTCTGCTTCAGAACACATCTACAGCCTGCTCTCCTGACCCAAACCTCTATTACTGGGCCCTCTGCAGCAGGGCAGAGCTGTCTCCTCCTCTGGAAGGAGTTTCAGGGCAGCAGTACAGGGCCAGCTCACCTTAATGTCACTTTTATTTTGTTCTTTCAAGATGGCCTGAAAACAGCTTTCAATACTACATGATGCTATGATGGACAACACAGAAGACACACCTGGAGCACACAACCTCTTTTTCCCCGAGAGAGAAGAGCTTGCATAGAGTAAAACTCTCACCCACTCAGGCACTGGATTGAGCTGAGACCTGGCAACACAGATCCTGAACGAGTACCTGCTCTGATCAGCCATGCTGGATGTGAAAACAGCTGCATTTGTAGGACCAAGCAATCCAGCACAATTCTTGCCTTGGGTCAGCACCCTGAGCCCTGCTGGTAATCCATTTCAGTGACACCTTCCAGGCCTTGGGAAGCTGTGGGGAGCCCAAACCATCTACCAGCAGAATCTGCTGCAAGACCATGCCCTCTCTCACTCCAGCTGCAGGCCGTGAGGAACAAGCAGCCACGACAACAACACAGAAACTGTAAGAAAAATTATTTGGGGCTTTTCCATGTCTTTAGATTCTAGTGAAAGAAATGATCCGCTTAAAACAAAAAAGAAGAACTGCTTGCTTAGGAATAACAGCACTTGTGAATACCCCAAACACTACAAAGGTACTAAAGACCAAGAGTTTCATCTCCACTTAAATGCTTCAATTGTAATTTTAAGCCATTAACAACACATCCACACATTTAGCAACAAGTACACATAAAAGCAACAAGTTCTGTTTTACTAATGAATTAAATTAGGAAGAGTGTTTTTTAAAATAAGTTTCTGCCCATGTATTTAAACTAGGGTATCCTGGAAGTCCGCAATTCTCAAATATTACACTTCATATAACTACGATAAACATCCCTTCTAATGTCTTTGCTCACCTTGTACTTGGGTTGGAAAAGCAACAAACACCAAACCAAAGTAAGAAAAAGTCAACCTGACCTATAAAAGAAAAATCCTAGATGACAATATACTAAAACCCACTAAATGATTCACTAACTGGTATCAATTTCATCTGTTTTGCCCCAACACTGCTACAAAATTTAGATTTACATCTTACTGAAAGTATTTCAAGTCCAAGCATAAAAAGAAGTTCAGCCATGTTAAGAGTCTGGTGGAACAGGATGCAGCCCTCCCAACTCCTTCTAAAGGATATGGATGAAACTGCCATGTTGCAAAGGCATGATGGAGAGAATATACTGTTCAAAAGCCAATTTGAAATCATTACAAGCACACAATTTAAATCCTTATCACTGATCACAATAAAAGCACCTTGAAGAAATTATGAAATTTTGTTTGCTCCACAAGTTACACAGTTCTTCTGATTTACAGGACATTAAAAACCTCAGTGTTTTGATGGATGTGTGTTGAGAACAATGTTAAGATTATGCAGTTCTGCAATATATCCCAGCCATTCTAGTATATACTAAACACTAAATGCTGACTTGTTAATGCTTTATTACACACACTGCACATTTTTATTCTCCAAATGTAAGCAGTTTCCTGAAAATAATGTTTATGATATCAAAGTACAAAAGTCACTGAACCTGTTATCAGAGGCCACCTACATCTTCTGCTTGCATGACTTCCGCTCATTTTATTTTGTCTTGTGTTACTTACACCTGACCACATATCCTTCAACAGTTTAACAGGGTAATTTTTGTGATTAACTCCAACACTTACATCATGTTCTTTTTTTAACGAAGTGAGATAGGTGTATCAAAAATACTACAATTCCAAATGAAACAGTAGTTTTATTCTATGACAAGACCAACAGTCCTCTTGCAGTGAACAGAAATCAGCAAGATGATCAATTTCTGCACTAATTTTATCATCACATATTAAACTGGAGTAACTGAGAAGGCTTTCCATGGTTGTTTAAGCTGTATGGTAGTCTATCTGTAGAATCCTCTATTCAGTTAAGTTTACCATACTGTTTGGAGAAATATTGTACGTGGTAATTTGGGGGCTTTGCCAAACACAAATCAGAGCAACAAAACCAGAAAGGAAAACACCAAGAATTACTTATCACTGTAATGGGTAGAGACAACACGTAACAGGAAAGAAGCCCAGGAATTAATACTAACAACAAGATTCTGTCAATTACCTAATAGAGATAAGAAAGAAAGTGATGAAATCCCTTGTAGTTAAAAAGGCTACAAAGCCCCATGTTTATTACTACTACCTGGAATAGGCAGCATTCTTTTTTATAGAGTCTGGTTACTTGATCATACCATAAACTCAGCTCTCCTTAAAAGAACCTACATCTCATAATTAGGGAAGAACCCTGGGGAATACAAAGAGGCTTAACCCCGAAGACAAAAACTTCCTTGTCCCACCTCAAGCCTACAGAGTGTTGCAATTCTTTGTGAACAGTTGACAATTACAGCAGTAGGTACAACAGGCAGTTTCTGATTGTTTTAATGCAAAACGACCAACTAGAGCTCAGCACATTTAGGTTTACTCAGAGGGAAAGCACAAGTTCAAATTCCTATGAAACTGCACCACATTTGCTTCACAAATCTGGTGGGCTTACTGAACTTAAACTAAAATGTATGTTTCAAACACACCTGCATAATGTTCAAGACTAGTTATGATTTGCTAGTTGTAAGACTAGTCCACCTGAACCTTATTCTACCCAGTTTCATTATACCTCTTCCCTAGTTTCTATCTCCATATCCCTTCCTGTTTACTCAAATTGCTTTCAGATCTATTTTGCTCCCTTCAGCTCTTCTCCTGGCCTGCTTTTTCCCTGTCTGTGACTCAGAATTACAGTGCCAGCCTCTAGCTTGCTCCTTTTAATTCCCTCAAATGGGAAGTGTATCTCTACTCATACCCAGCCGTATATTCCAATCCATCTCAAGAGGTGAGTGACAGTCACTCACATTATTTCAGCGTTCTTTGCAGCTACACAGCCTCCCTGTGATTAAAGGCAAACTTGAATTTGTGCACAAATCACCACTGTCCAGATATATGCACAATCAAAAGCTGGTCTAGGGAGTGTTTATCCTGAAGCTGGGAAAGAACCCATCACAACTCATAGTTCCCAACTTCTGCACGTAGGTGTGCCAACAGCATGATCTTATTTCCCAGCAGAGTCACTGAACATCTACACTGCCTTACTGCAAATCCATCAAGCAACAAATATCCTGTGGCATGGGAACAATAACTATTCCTTTTAGGCTTTAAAATCTCCCAGAACTTAAACTCATCCCACCTACAGTCCAGGGTACAAAAAATCAGTTTCCAAACTGTAAAGCACTACAGACCAAGGGATGCACTCACAGTTGCTGTCCCCTCACCAGCTCTGGCACTCCTGAAACACATGAGCCAGAGATAACAGACCATACCTGCAGTAACCAGTCTGGTGCCAGGACCACAGAAGGCCACCAGCTAGCAAGCTGGAAACTGCTTTCACAAAGCTAATTATTAGACTGTCATTACATTAAAATCCAAGTCAATTTTTAGCCTCTGGCTACCTTGTAAGAGGTGCTTCCAATCCCTGAAGGCAAACTACCTGGCAGCCAACAATCCATTCAGACTGGTAAGATTGGTAAGATCCTCTCCATTTGGTGATATCTCCAGGTACATCACCCACTGTGCCACTTTGGTAGTTGCACGTGTATACACCTCGAGAGAACACCTGCTTTTCACAACATATTCTTCCTTCAGAAGTTGAGCAAGTGCTTGTAAAGCTTCCAGAACTCATAGGGAAGTTGAAAGCTCCTAATCCAAGTTTATGGGAGCAATTATAGCAGCTTTTGAGTGTCATTTTTAATGCCTTCGGCATAGATGCTTTTTTAAAGGATGGACTAGAAAGCACTGAGTAAACTGTATTTCTGGACATCAGAAACAAAGCACTTCAGAACACTTCTATTTCTTGTAGGGCAAAACACATTATCTTCTCCCAAAAGGGATATTAAATTCTAGAACTATTTCTTAAAGTATCCCTCTACTCATACATAGATTTCATTTCATCCTGTAATTCACACAGCTGTTAAAAATGTCTTTACAATACAGGCAAGTTTTCAAAAAAAGGCTCATGCACTACACTGTCATATGAAAACTGCCAATCTGCCTTCCACTTATCACAGCATTCAACATCATGTAAACATCACAAAGAACACACAAACATGAATTACACACACGTAAGAGTATCAGGAGAATGAAGCATGAAGTAAGAAAGAGTATTACCCTGCACCACCTCCCCACTCTCCAGCTACTTGCATGGAACAAATGCCACTGCTCACAGGAAACTCTTAACTTCTGTGTGTGCGTCTAAACTAAGACAGCTTTGCACTTCTAATTGGATTGCCACATCTCCAAATGCCAGTTTGGAAGAGAGAAGCTGTTTACTTCCATGATAGCAAACAGCAGAACTGATTGTACATCCTTTTTGGAACTGCTTGCTTCATTTCAGAAATCAGCTTCTTTTGACTGATTTTTCCAAGCTGAGTGTAGTTACAAGAGATGCTACAGCACCACTAGCACAAGCTGACCAAGGTGAGCTTTAAGCAAGAGCTTTCCAATTCTTCCCTTGAGGTACAAGTTTCAGCACGAGGTGAATGCCTCGTGCATAAAATTACTTTAAATGCTAACTTTCAGCTGGTTTCTGCCAGGCTTGATACACACCTTGCAAAGAAGAAAGCGGAAAATTTGAACGCCCGTGAACACCAAAATAATTTCCTTCATAAAAATCACTTCCAAGAATTATTTGCAGTCATAAATAAAAATTAACTTAATATTGCTGCACTGAAAGTCTATCAGACTTTGAAATCCATTAATTCCACCTTTAAACTGGTCACAAAATATGACTAGCACACAGAAAAGACAAACCACATATTTTAATTAGGTCATATACAGACAGCAGTATCTGCCTAGGCATCATGTCTGTATTTAAGACAGTCCCTAAATATAAAACCTGACCAGAAGTTTCTACACTCAGCAAGTCAATTGGTGCACCAGAATAATTGCTCTTCCAAGAAAACTCCAAGTACAAGTAACCAGCTGCCAAGTACAGCTCACCACATACCAGGGCTTGTCTGAAGCCTGTTTACCTATTCCATTATCTTAAAAAGCAATGGTGATGCCAACAGAGATCTCTAGGTACTGTCAGGATTTCTTTAGCAAGTGCACCCATCTTCCATCCCCCTCCTTTCCTTATAGTTGACACAATTTGTAATCCAAGGGCAATCTTCACTGGTACCTGAAAGAAGCACTTCACCCTCCTTTGTTCCTTGGTAGAGGAGAGAGGGGTGGTAAGAACATACCGGAAGAATCAAGAAGAAAGTGTTATTAACTGAATGAAGCTGAAACCTTGCTGTTTCAAGTCATTACTATAGACACTGACTTCCAAAAAAACCCCAGTCTTTCCTGTCTCTGGTTTTTTCAACTCTCAGCATGAATGCAACATGAAAAACTGTTTCAGTGGTGTTTTCCAGCCCTGCCACAATAAACTTCAGCTCTAAGCAGTTTTAACCTACTGTCACCACCATATGAGGCAAGTGATCTGCACACAGACCCACATCTGAAAATCTGACTGCAGGTTTCCATCTAAGGAAGGAAACTGCTACTCAAGGAAGGATGTCTGCAAGCCCTCCAGGACAAACATGCAAGTGCCTTTAGTCCTTAACTATGCTGTTAAGGGTGTGGTTAAACAAGGCTGCTAAGGTGACCTAATACTTAATACTTTGCTGTCATCAGAAGGGACACTCCTTTCTGCCCTCCCTCGCCAGCCAGCCATACAGTCTGTCCCATCCCTTGTCATCACAGCTACAAAAATAAACCAATTCAACTTGCTACCCCAGCAGAAAACTGTTAACTCTCAGAGTTAACTTTCTGATGAATATGCAAGTGTAACCAGTTTGCTAGACGGTCGTTTAAGCTCCACTGAGACCATATAGGAAGAAGTAGGAATAAGGCCAGTAGTGGAAGTCTGTTCTGACAGCATGAGAAAAATCTGCAAATATAAATATGTATCACTAACTTCAAAGGGTTCAAAAACCAATGAGGACATTTTTTGACCATACAAGTTACTTCTACTATTTCTTGTTCATGAAAAAGAATTCAACAGAAAATAGGGAAGGTGGCTCAGAATCTGTTACATAATGTCATTGATTTAGAAGACTTTCAGGGGTAAACTCAAATAGGCTCTGACCTGAGTAGTTCTCTTAGAAAAGTAATTTCTAGGCCTAAAATACACCAGAGGTGTGCACTGTGAGTGGAAAAAAACATTAAAATAGAGGCTTGTAATTTCAATGCCCTCTTGAGGGCATCCACTTATTTGGTCACTACTTCTCAGAAAAATAGAAAGGCTTAGAAGAAAGATCTGCTGGCTCTCTCCTGTCTCATGAGCAAGGCGCTGACAGAGAAGGAGCTAATTATTGTTATTGTAATTTATTTCATTATAATTCACTGATTCCTGCAGCAGCTGGCTCGTCAAAACTGACTTCATCACAGGTTTCACATCAGGTGTTTTGTTACAGGTACTGTGACCAAACTCATTTGTTCAAGTGATGAAAAACTACCCTTCTATTATGTGTGAGTATGACTCATCCTCAAGTCAGGATAGACACCATTTCTCATAATCTTTACTTGAAGTGGTAAACAAGTAGTGACAAAAACAAGAGTTACAGCCAACGTATCACACAACAGACTGCACTGAAAAAATGGCATCCCACACGCTTTACAAATAGAAACAAGAAAGGAAACTTCATTAGTAACAACAGAAGCTGATGTGCAAGATGCCAAGTCAACAAAGGAAAGCTTGGTAGCCACAGAAGTAGTGATACCCAGAGAGAAAAAGGAACAGGTTTTGTAGAAGGCAGAGAGAGAATAAAGGAAAACTATGAGAGCAAATGTGCCAAAAAAAAGAAAATGAGAATATGCTTATAAAAGGAAAAGGAGAAAAATGAAATGCCACATCCCTTATTAAAATTTTAAAATACAATAATGAAATTACTTTCAATCAGCTGGTAAGAAATAGTTATTTAGACAAGGAAGACAAAGGGAAATCTACCATGCCTGGCAAGACTGAAAACACAGAACAGATGAAAGGGACTAAGCAGTCAGGCTTCAAGTTTAGATTGCTGATTCAGTTCGGATTGAGTTATATTGGCAGATCTGAGTCAGGAAGACCTCTGGCTTGAAAGGAAATCACCCAGACTTCTCAGAAGTACACTCAAAAGATTTCTTCTCTCCCATAAACAGATTAAAACTAACATGTGGAAGAGAAGAGGGGAGGAGACCGCAGACATAGAATATGAAGTAACTGTACTCAGCAGGGATTCAGGAGCAAGGAAAGGAAAAGGATGTTTAGTCACCACCTTCCAGAACTACTGAGATGAAGCTGCCCTACCTCTTCCCACCTAAATTACTTCAAACTTGGATAGAACAATGCATACTGGATTACAGTGGCTCAGTACTTAACAAAAAAGACAAAAAAATGTTACCACATACTATTTATGAACTATTTTCCAGCCACATAATGATCTTTAGAAAAAGATTCATATAAATTTTAAGCAGTTCTTGGTAACATTCCCCTTGGCTGTACAAAGAAGTCCTATACAGCTATGCACATTGCAACCTATACCTCTGCCCTCAAGGGGAAGACCTGGAGCATGGGCCCAGATGGGATTATACCCTGGCAGTGTCCTCCTGTCTTGGTACAAGAGATTTCTTACTATTTCAGCCATTACCACAGAAACTGGGTGCTTAGTATAAAACACTTATAATCCATGCCACAATTCCCTTCCCAAAATCTTATGGCGGAATAGTCTTAGGTGGACTGTGACTCTCCTTCAGAAAATGGAAATGCAAACAACCCATCCTGTAGAAATCACATGACTGAACTTACTACAGAATAGTGGGCTACAGCTTTCCATCTGTACAGTCACCCTGAGATAGTTTCACTGTCCTTTATTTACTTTTTTTTTCCCCCTGTGGCTCTGAATGAACACATACAACTATCAAAATGTAGCATTTCACTCAGCTGACCCACAATGGTTGATCATGCATCCATACCCTAGGGTGCCCATCACTGCAATACACAAGGGCTTCATAAACTGTAACTGGTCTCAGAACACCTGATAATATAGGAAAAGGCCATTCATCACTTGTTTCAGCTGAGGCACTGGAAAAAACACTATTTGCCTACATCAGACAGCAGTATTGCCTGATCAATAAGAACCCTACCATGGATAAAATCGTAAGGTTATAAGGGCATTCTTTCATTGGTATAGCCAGTTCCACAAGAAGTAAGAAATTGCATGGGAGATAAAGTTTCTCTTTACTGGCACACTCTGACCCCACAAGAGCTTTCCACTTTCCATTTCTTAAAAACTCAGAGCTGGCAGGATGGCAGCCAGGCACACACAGTTTGCTCAGGGTCCCAAGACAGCAGCAGGAGGTGGCGAATCAACACAGACCTCCCAGCTTCCATGTTTTCTTCACCTGTGAAATATTGCTGATGCTCTTCACCCTGTTCTCATTATTTTCTCCACAGTCAGGATCACAAGAACCAAAGCTTGCAGAAGCTCTGCAACCAAGCACTGGTTTTGGGTTCACCTCACAACATGCACTGCCATACAGGAGTACTATGAATCAACTTTTTTCTCTCCACTATTAATGAAAAACTAAAAACTGGGATAAAGACAGCAAAGTAGAAACTGGGAAAGACCTTGGGACTGAACTGAAAGCCTCACATGGTGGTAAGCCAGTCTTTCTGGCTAACAGTTTCTTTAGGAAGCAATGTTCCACGATAGATTAGGAAATGCTTGCAAGGCACTCAGTGTAATGATAGGGATTAAAATACGACTTGCAAATTGATATGTTGGGTAAAAAAATGAAACTTGTGCCTTAAGGGACAAATTATAAGCAAAGTTCATCTCTGCTTTTCTGTGTTTTGTATACTATTCTGGTTTTTTCTGTAGATTCAGGATCTTGGTTATCCCACTGCCCTTAAACTGATTCCCTGAGCTAATTAAGCTTATTTGGTCACTAGTTTGCCCGTCTGTTTTTCCGCCCCACCACAAAAAGACCTGGACCTCACTGGTCATTATCAGCCTAGTCTGATAGAGCAGAAATCTCAGAGACATTTTGGATCCCCTGTCAATCAGCAAACCAGGAATACTCCCCCACTCTTTCATCCTGGTTGGCAGCAGGCAGCCAACTGATCAGCATACACGTATCAGGCACCAGCAAAAACATGCTCTGCTCCAAACAAGCCAAGGTCCATGCCTTCTCTGCCTGTGAGAGGATGAAAACAAGGTCACCAAGTTACAGCATATAAATAAATAAGACTTGGCAAATCCATATAAAGGGGGCATCACTAGTTCCAACGCTGTGGTGGGTTGACTCCGGCTGGACACCAGGTGCCCACAAAGCTGCTCTATCACTCCACTTTCTCAGCTGGACAATGTAGAGAAGAAATAAAACTAAAAGCTGAGATAAGGACAGGGAGAGATCACTCCCCCATTACTGTTTCACAGACATAATAAACTCAATTTGGTGAAAAATTAGTTTAATTTATTACCAAACCAGAGTAAGATAATGAGAAATAAAAATGAATCTCATAAACACCTTCTCCCTACTTTCCCTTCTTTATGGGCTTAACTTTACTCCCAATGTTCTCCANAGCCAACTGATCAGCATACACGTATCAGGCACCAGCAAAAACATGCTCTGCTCCAAACAAGCCAAGGTCCATGCCTTCTCTGCCTGTGAGAGGATGAAAACAAGGTCACCAAGTTACAGCATATAAATAAATAAGACTTGGCAAATCCATATAAAGGGGGCATCACTAGTTCCAACACTGTGGTGGGTTGACTCCGGCTGGACACCAGGTGCCCACAAAGCTGCTCTATCACTCCACTTTCTCAGCTGGACAATGTAGAGAAGAAATAAAACTAAAAGCTGAGATAAGGACAGGGAGAGATCACTCCCCCATTACTGTTTCACAGACATAATAAACTCAATTTGGTGAAAAATTAGTTTAATTTATTACCAAACCAGAGTAAGATAATGAGAAATAAAAATGAATCTCATAAACACCTTCTCCCTACTTTCCCTTCTTTATGGGCTTAACTTTACTCCCAATGTTCTCCACCTCCTAGCCCACAGCAGTGCAGGGAGACAGGAAATGGTGACTGCAGTTGGTTCATCACCTGTTGTCTCTGCCATTCCTCCCTCCTCAGGGAAGGAGGCCTCACACTCTTCTCCTGCTCCAGCATGGTGTCCCTCTCACTGGAAACAGTCCTCCACAGACTTCTTCCATGCCAGTACTGCCCACAGGCTGCAGCTCTTCACAAACTGCTCCACTGTGGGTACACCCCAGATCACAAGTCCTGCCAGCAAACCTGCTCCAGCGTGGGTTCCTCTCTCCACACGTCCTGCCAGAAGACTGCTTAAATGTGGGCTTCCCACAGGACCTCAGCCTCCTTTGGGCATCCACCCGTTCCAGCACGGGTTCCTCCATGGGCTGCAGGTGGATCTCTGCTCTCCCATGGACCTCAATGGGGACAATCTGTCTCACCATGGTCTTTATCACCAGCTGCAGGCAAATCTCTCCTCTGGCACCCTGAGTACCTCCTCCCCCTCCTTCTGCACCCATCTTGGTCTGCAGGGCTGATTCTCACATATTCTCACTCCACTCTACCATTCCTATTGCAGAGGTATTTTTCCCCTTCTTAAAAATGTCATCACAGAGCAGCTATCACACTGTTGCTGATGGCCTTGGCTGGTCTGTTTCGGAGCCAGCTGGCATTGGCTCTTCCACATGGGAGAAGCTTCTGGCAGGTTCTNTGTGGGTTCCTCTCTCCACACGTCCTGCCAGAAGACTGCTTAAATGTGGGCTTCCCACAGGACCTCAGCCTCCTTTGGGCATCCACCCATTCCAGCACGGGTTCCTCCATGGGCTGCAGGTGGATCTCTGCTCTCCCATGGACCTCAATGGGGACAATCTGTCTCACCATGGTCTTTATCACCAGCTGCAGGCAAATCTCTCCTCTGGCACCCTGAGTACCTCCTCCCCCTCCTTCTGCACCCATCTTGGTCTGCAGGGCTGATTCTCACATATTCTCACTCCACTCTACCATTCCTATTGCAGAGGTATTTTTCCCCTTCTTAAAAATGTCATCACAGAGCAGCTATCACACTGTTGCTGATGGCCTTGGCTGGTCTGTTTCGGAGCCAGCTGGCATTGGCTCTTCCACATGGGAGAAGCTTCTGGCAGGTTCTCACAGAAGCCACCCCTGCAGCCTCCCTGCTACCAAAACATATCCACACAAACCCAATACAACTGCTCAGAAATCTGTGCCACACAAAACTTCTGCCCACAAACTTCTCAACCTTTGCTTTGAAGGACTGCAGGGCTGTTGCCACCTACATTTGATTTAAATTTCTTTACCCGTCCTGTCTCACGCCACGTTGTCAAGTGTTTTAGTATCTTGACAATACACCCTTAAGAAACTTGTAATAGTGAGAGTTATGTCTTTGGCAGTACAGTCACTCCATGCTTGCACCTGTTTGCATAGGAAGTAGATATTCAGACTGCAAACTGAAGCCAGATATGTTTTTTTATACCAGTGGACACCTCTGCCACCAATTGCTACCTACACCTATGCATGATAGGCCATAATGAAAGTAGTGACAGATAAAAATATTACAAAACCATCTGAGGCTATAAATAAATGTAACTCTAACATGAGAGCTCATTTCCAAACCATAATCTCTAAAGTGGTATAGTAATCTTTGGGGTTTAATTTTTTTTTTTTTTTTTTTTTTGGCAACAAAGCAAAACAGACTTAAAGTAGACCCATGTATATTAAAGAGATACTTAACCAATCTACCAATTCTACACCCCATGGAGAATTCTAAGCTGCTGAGGACTGACTACTTTCATGTTCTTAATTCTACTGCCACCTAACAGATTTCAACAGCAAAGCCACCAACCCACATGTGCTCAAGGTTTTCTGGGAGAAATACTTCAGAGACAGGCAGGAATCAACCTACACACATCCTGGGAAATTAGCATTCACACATGCTCTAGCTGAACACATCACTAAATGGGAAACAGCTCTAAATGAGACATGGGAATCTTTAGCAAAAAAAATCATCAAAAAATAAAAAAGTCAATTTCTCCTAACCAAGAGGACAGCAAGCAGAACAAGTAATTTCCTAACCTTTACATTTAGAACAGATTGCTGCTTTAAGCATACAAAAGCTAAGCCAACATGTTTCAGAGTGCTCAAGATCTACAAAACTGACAATTTGGTTTTCTATTTCGGTCTGCTTACCCTGCTGCTTCTGCCTGTAAACATTTTGTAGGAGGATGTGAAATTCAACAGAGGGGACTCTGAACTATGAATGACTCCTCAGTGGCACATTCTTAGAAGTGCGTGGTGGTGCTTATGAGCTCACTCACACATGGTAACGTCACCGGTCAATTCAAGGCAGCTCCAGCTCTCCTTACAGCTGAATGTCGGTTCATTAATGTCAAAGTGCCCTGTCCCCACCTCCAGTTGTAATTTGATGACAGAAGAAAAAGAGAAAGAAAGAAAGGGAAAAAAACCAGGAAAAAAATATGTCAATGTTTATGGGAAAAGAAGTTATGAGGACACCTGGTAATACCTTTGATTCTTTGCTGGTCTTCAAGTGAAAACATGCACTGAACACTGATGTCTTATCTCATTAGGCCTAATAGTTTGATTTACCACACTCATTTTGTCCCACTTGACGACTTGAAGATCTCTGGCTATGTTGCACAATTTACTCTGAATGCCTAAATTCTGGATACATCACCTTGTGAGCTACACGCACAGTAAGTATTTGCCTCCTGGTCTGTATTAACAACATAACCAGCTGCCTGAACTAGTAAATCATAATACAAAAAACATCCCAAGGTCTTACCTAGGTAGGGCTGAGGAAAGAGTAATTTAGGTAAGATTAAAGTAAGATACATTACACACAGATATTCTCATTTCAAATTAGGCATACACAACTCACCTTTAAATATACCTTGACCTGATCAGCCAAGGTCAATGCAACTGCTTTATCTCCTCAACAAGGAAAAGGTTGGCTTTATAATCACAGTTAAAAGATACAACCTAATAGTTGAGCAGAACAACTACTCATTTCATAAACACGTTATTAAAGAACTCCTCCAGAAGATTTGCTTCGTCAAATCACAGTCTTTGCTGATTCAGTCATCAGCCTATATTATATCTAAGACTTCTACCAAAAGAACCTGCTATACATGGCACACCATATCATTAAGATCTGAGAAAAGGAATAGATGCAGGTTTCTCCACCAACAGTTTTTCCATCAGCTGAAGCTGAAGTACAGGACTGCTGGCTGCAGAGGATGAACTGTAAAAACAAGGGACCTGGAACCTCAACATCCCAAAAAATTGTAAAATTGCATCTTCTGTTTTACAGATGCACAGGTGAACAGATGGAGGGAAAAAAATTATGAACCAGAAGAGGAACCTGCTTTTAAATAAAGATGCCATTTTACCCAAGATGTTGCAGTTTTAAGTCAATTAAAGCACTAAAAAAAGAGAATAACACCTAATCTTTTTCATCCTAACAACTAGCATTTTAACAGCTTTGGTATGCCTTGAGTTTAGGATAAGACACATCATATACATCCCCCATATTTGTTACACCATTTCTGTAAAACCAATATAAAAATGTATGTATGCCACATGGAATGAAAGGATGAAATGTCCTACAAAACACAACATGTCAGAAAACCTTGGTGTCTTTTGCGATCAGAAATGCACATGCTCAGCAAGGGACGCTGAAAACTTCAACATTGCTCATCTATAACATCAAATCAGGCTAGAATACATAAAAAGCTACCACAACACCAATAAACTGATTTTAGCACAAATTCAGGCAAAACACTGGGTAGTAGTTCCCATCATTACCACAAGATAAAAAAGATTGTAACCATGCAAAGATATACTGGAGCTGGAGCCTTCCCAGCACACAGCACCCTGCCAACCACAGATCAATCCATTTGGTGACACAAATTCAGCAACAGCTGGTTTAGACTAAACATCTCTAAGTCCAACAACTTTTCCTCTGCCTGTAGCAGAGCATGACCACAATGAAATAACACTGTCACTGCTGAAGTAAAGCACAGTTGTATGAAAAAAATAAAATCATGACAGCCTCTTCAGAAGACATGAATTTCCACAATTTATGAATCAGGTGTTTGGTGTCTACACAGCTTCCAACTTTAATAAACGCCTTCAGCTTCGAAGTATGTACTACCACAGTGAAGTAACACTAACTTCTGCCAAAAAAGAGCACATTTCCACCAGCTCCACGGCAATGAGCAACAATGTGACTCAAGTGCTCTGCAAAGGCTTGCAGCTACTGAGCAGCAATCCTAGAGATGAAAATCAAGTTTTGCATTGAATACTCATCATGTTATAGGGCCACTCTTTGAAGAAAAAGTGTGTATTTTACCTTTTTTGGACCTCACACTTCCAACATACAGGAAATTAAATCACGAGACAGAGCTGACAAAGCAGGAACTTGAATGGAAGTCAAGATTTTATCAACAACTAGATTTGGTATGTAGTTGCCGTATGGAGTCTCAAAGAAAATTGTTTTAATACTTCAGTAACTCCAAAGGTGATATCTTTAGAGCTATTGCCACAACATAAGAAACAACTCTTAAAAAGTAATAAATACATACTTCACAACTCTTTCCATCGCAAAAAATTCAGTGCACCATTATTTCAATATTCCAAAATAACTGAAACTCACCACGCTTCTTGCTGGAATAAACCTTCCTAAAGACAAGCTAAATATACTGAATATATTATTTAAGTTTGAACAAAAAAATTTCTTATTTCAGACATTTAAGTGTATAGCAATTTTTACCATTAAAACAAGGATTCAACCACTCTGCTGTGTAAATAATGTAGTGTTGCCTCAACAGATTAGCAGTGGAATTCTCTAGGTACACTGCATGTTTTGAGATTTTTTTAAGTGGATATACATTATAAATATGAAAGTAATTGAATCCTCTGAGATGACTCATAAAGCCTAATATTTCACATGAGACAGAGATACCAGTATAATGGTTCTTTAAGAAAGTTTACGAAGTTCAAATATGTTTGCATTCTTTCTGAGTTACACTGAAAGACATGAAACCCTTCGGCCCTCAGAACAGTAATTATGGCCATCACCTCAGACACCAACATATCAAACAAAAATCTATTATCCTACAGATAATCATTGACTTTCAGAATCACTGGGGTTTTTTCCAGTAATACTGTACCACAATGAAGAACGCTTCTTAGGGCAATCTAACTATACTTCCTTTGAGAAAAGAGGAAAAATAGGAAATTTTGAAGGCAGGCATTTTTATTTAAGTACAGTTTTAGCCTCATATTCAGAACAATGGACTGCCGCCAGATTATATTTCCAGGAACCCCGTGTAGAAACATGTTATTTTTTTTCTGGAAAACAGTAAATTCTGAGCCCTGAATCACAGCCAGAAACAACAACTCTAATTTGGGTGTATACTGGGAGAAGTATGGAGGCAAAACAATGAGTTTGAACACACAAGAAAACCTGAAGGCCAAGATTTGGAGGCAGAGGGACATACAGTCCATGTGCTCTGTATTGCTTCCAACCAAGATCAAGCAGCTAGCTAGCTCTTACTGGAAGTCATTCAAAGAATAAAATGATTATTTAAAAGGTTTTTGTTTTGGTTTTTTTCCCCCCCAAATTTCAACCAGTAATATTGGAGGTTTTATTTCTTTGGCTACTTTTTACCTAAAAATCACATTGAGAGCCCAGTTTGTCAGCAAATAAAAAGCAAAGCATACTCGCAAAATTAGGCCAAAATAAACAGTCCCATTCCTAGAGTGTAGATGATCATTTAAGTCGAATTCTCATTTTAAAGATAGACACAGGCAAAATTACCTCAATTCCTCTTTCTGGAGCCACCAGCAGGAAATGTACTAGCAGTCAGACGAAACCAAGGAGAGCCACAGCTGGTCACACACAAAATTCAAATGCAGAATTTCTCACCTTCATAGTAACTGTGGTTATTTTATGGCCTCACTACAAGGTGGAACATCACCCTCAGATGCATGCAGCAACTTAAATGCCTCAGCACCTCAGATTACACCCGCAGGTTTGGTGAAGTAAACCAGATGGTTCTACATCAAAACAGCTAAGAATTTTTGTTTTCCCAAAAAAAAACCCCTATATATATATAAAAACCCACAACAAAGAAGAAGCCGTCAGAGTTTAGAAGTTCAAGGCTGTTTACATCCAGTTATAAACTATATGGGACAGCACTGGAAGAGGCTGACACCTCATAACCAGAAGACATGACTTGCCAGGCTTCACAGAAGTTTTTGCAGGCTTCTGCCAAGAGTTGAGCAAACTTCTTCTCAACCCTGCAGTGATCAAGCAAATGACCAAGTGATTACTTTGTAAATACAATTAATTTCACTGCCTGCAGTCTTGAAGCTTCACAATAACCAAGAGAGTGGAAACATCCTCAAAAAGCGCATTAAAACATATTAAACTGGTGCTTCATTTCCATGTATCCCAGTTTCTTTTTATCTGCTACAAAGTGCACACAACTCTGGACTACTCCATAGGAACAAAAAAGCACGTTATTTTCATGGAACTGGCAGATTAACAGCAAGAGCTCAGTGTGCTCATGGTAGGTTTTCCCTGTGCTGCATAGCTGGTAGCATCCTGTAGGATCAGAGGCAGGTATCTCTTCCAGCAACAGCAACAGTCACCACACTGGCTGAGGCACTGAGCTCAACCATCCAAGGATAACACACTCCACGTTACCAAAGGAACATAACAGCAACAGAAATTCCTTGTCATGATTCCTCTGAAGCTGTGCTTATCCATTTAAAAAATGCCACTTGGAGAAAGAAAAACCACAAAAATATCAACAACCATGAGTTTTACCAAAATGTTCGTCAGTACAAAAGAACCATGGCAGGAAGAGTCAACGGAGAGAAGAAAAAAATACAAAATAAAAGCACAAACTGGTACCTCTCAACACTGCATTAAAAATAAATAAAACATGATAAGCAGATACTTGCATGCATTTTTTTCCAAGTCCAACACAACTTGAAATAAAGAAAAGTTTAGTGAGTCATGATCCAAACAAAAGCTCATCAAGGCTACCTATGCTTGGAAACAGCACAAACTGTACTGATGTTTTACTACTTGATTCGAGTCAAGAGCCTGCCAAAATTAATTTTTGTTGCTCTTGTCTGGGCATATATTATGCTAAACCTCTTCACTTGCAGAAGCATTAGAAAACAAATTTTCATCATCAAACCACATTGAACACTAACAATCTTAACCTGTCCAAGATTTTTGCCTGATGTCTTGAAAAAAAGCTTTCTAGAAAAGGTTTTGCTGTTAGTAGGTCAGGGATGTGAGAACAGTAAGTGGAAATAGGTGACGCATTCTGATAAAAAACAGTTTTGGTTTCATTTTTTTTCCCTTCACAAAATCCTTTGCGGAAACAGGTCACAGATATCAGAGAAAGAACTCTTCTATCCCCATCTAGAACACATTGTTTCACTGAAAGCAAGTAGAGGCACTTAAAAATTTATTACTAACAAGAGGAAAAAACCAAAACCAACCAAACAAAAAACTACTAAAGAAAAAAACTGGAAATTGGATGGAGAGGTAAAACTTTGTTTAAAATAGAACTCAAGTAAGTTTATCTAACTGCTTTCACTTATAAGGCTTACAATTGTGATAAGAATGTCCTGCACAAAACGTGACACATACTTCCCAAAACCCAACCAATCAAAAATCAAAATTTAATTATGACTTTTAAGTATTCTCCTCCATTTTTCTCCAATCCATTGAATTTGTACATAAATACTCTAAACACTGAATTTAAAAGTCCAAGCTGTCACACTGATGGCTTACAGAAGGCTGTTCTAACAGTATTACCCCATTTATCTCAGGAATTCCACAGGACATTAACTGTAATACCCCAAGATTCAGAAGGTAAAGCATGCCTACAGTACTTTCAAATCAACCTAGTTTCTGCTACATTTTAGCATGCAGTACCCAGTCAGTCCATTCTCTCATGTCAGACACTACAACCAACTCCCCTCTGAACGTCAAATAATCCAAGTTCAAACCAGGGACAGTGAAAAACAACTTAAGACTTAAATGATATATGTTCCTTGCATACGTTCCTCTTTCAGTCCCTACTTGGATAACAACCAGAACATTGGTAGTTACGGACTTGAGAAGGGGATTCCCCCTAAATTATCTGTGAGCATTCCTAATATGCTAGAGGCAACAGCAAAAAATATTAATGCCTCCTCAAGAATGGCAGAAAAGTTGAACAAATCAGACAAATTCAATACAGGGTAGAGTTTATTTTATTTGTTTTCTCCTAATGGAAAAAATCAGGAGAAAAATTGATGTTATCATACAGACAAAATGCTTTATTGTACAGGTCTCAAATCCTAAACAGAAAACTGGCAAACAAGTCTGCCGGAAAAGAAAATTCCTAAACTCAATGCAAGTCAAGACAATTCAACATCTGATAAAGCTACATGGCTACTCTAGTTACTACTAGCCACAAAGAAACATTTCATACATGTTCATGAATAACTAGATTAGAATGTTTCTATTTATTCCCTTTAGCTTTATTCCAGCCACTTTAGTGGTCTGGATGAAGGCACACAATTGTTCTTTAACAAGAGCAACCAGGGCTTTTTCTCCAAGCCACAACAAAGGATGTCTCCATATGCTCCAGAACATCCCCCTCAGCATGTCTGAGATTGGTTTTTGAGTTCATGTTGCTAGTGTTATAAAATAATGCAAACTTATCAGCTTTAACTTCTCATATATCTTTTACAATAACTGGAAAAGTAAGAAGTATCTTTTAGGCTCTCAAGTCCAGCAACTTCTTATTGAAAGACGCTATATTGTATAGCCCTGGATATATACTCAGCCAAGACAAGTCTTTAAGATGCATAGTTTTTCTTGAGGAAAGACATTCTAAAAAATCTTTTCCTTTGGGTGGGGTGAACGGAAAATAGAGAATTTCAGCAGAAAATACATCCTCTTGTAACTTCAGTGCCATTGTTCTTACACAGGCAGTGTACTTGAGGGAAGTAAAAGCAGTGGTTAATGTTTGCTCACTCTGCTCTCATAGTACTTACAAAGGAAAAAATACCATTTACATCTGACTATTTTGCTAAAGACAAGACAAAGTTCATCAGTTTCACTTCCCAATTTGTCTTTCCCCTGATATCTCAGCTCATGCTTCAGACTGAACATCCTCTTTTGTGAAGTCCAAGTAATCAGGTGAGTGTTTAGTTCTCCAGATGTATCCTGAGCTGCAGCAACTCCAACTCTGCTCATCTCCCTGTCTCCACTGAAGAACACCCACCACAACCACTTCTCACCCTGACAGCTTTACTGCTCACCTGTCCCACTCATACCAGCATCCTTGTGCAGAACTTTCCTTGTCCAGGCTTTCTGCATATGGGCTCTCCACAGCATGCTATTTTTAAGACACCTGGCAATCATGGTCACTGAAGTATTCCTGAAGTATTGCTGTTCATATCAGCAAAAGTAAGAATTTGTCCCATATTAAAGGCTCTTTAAAAACAGAAAAAGGCAAGATGCAGCAGTATAAGAGTATCAATTTTGCTCCTGTATTCAAATTTTCTTGAATTACTTTGGTCTCCCTATCTTCTTCCCACTGGCAGGAGTTGGAAGAGTGGCTCGACAAAGTATTTCTCCTTCACTCGCTGCCAAGAAAACCATTCTCCCCTGTAATAAAGCACTGCTTTTGGGTACACCACATGACTTAATTAGCATGCTTAATTAAAAACTTCCCAGCTGGATCCACTGATCTGCACATCAATTTTAGTCCAAATCTAGAAACTTAGTCCACTTACGTGTGCTTCTACCACCATCTCTAAAATGGTACCAAGACAGTATCCAAAAAGTTCTGTTCAAAAAACATATTTAAGACATTCGCGGGATATGAAACTTTAAATTCTCACTGCTTTCTTTATCTAAACCAAAGGCACATTGCTGCATTCTTTAAACCAGACCCATTTTCAAATTTGCTGTTTCACTTACTCTTTTCCCTCAAAAAACATTCTCTTGTATTTGTAAAACAGATTTGCACAGAACTGAAACTCACAAATAATACCCTTCTTCTGAGTGTAACATCAGCTAAACTCTGGCATTGCAAACATTAAAATCAACATTTTCCAGAGAACTCCATTCAAGAATTCTGGTTTCCTGCAGTTTCAACAGATACTGACTACAACAAACTTAAAGGACCAAGAGAGTGACATGTGACCATTTAAGCCAGAGGAGACTTTAAACACGAAGACAAGTTACTAGTATTTCAAAATATGGAAGGGGAGAATGAGTACTTTTTTCCATTCCCTCTTCACGAGAAAGGTACTTCAATGATAAGAACTGCATTAGCTTAAAATTTCAGTTAGCTCACCTACTGCCTCATCCTCATTTAATGCATCCTAAACTCACAACCAAGTTCAGGGAAGAGAGGGGATTTAAGCCTTTAATTTTATTGTTATTATTTACTTTGAAGCCTCATTTTCAGAAAATTCAATCTGAATGGTTCCCATAACCCAAAAAGACCACTTGGTTAGGCTCTACCTTACTTCTTTCCTTGCTGCTGCCTTTTCTGATGCCAGGTGACTTTGTTGACTTCTTGTTGCTGTCACAGCACTGAAGCTGAAGAATGTCAGCAGAAGCATCCCAGTCTCTCACAGCTATCAACAGGGAAGGCGAACAAGTTTTCCACAATACACAAGTTGTAAACTCTTCCATCATTCAGATAATGACAGCTGCAGACAAAAAAAGAACTGTACGCCCCAGCAGTCTAAGCCATCTAAGAGATGGGACTATTTTGTGCATGTTGAAGTCAGATCAAACACTAAAGCACAGCCTTAAGCCAAGCACTGCCTAGAAATGAAGTACAACTGTCTCCAGCAAGAGCCTCGCCTACAGCCAACCTTCTAATCCTTCCATCAGCCACAGATTGCAAATGGAAAAAATGAAAGGCATTTAGGACTACTACTGGACCTTAGGAGGACTTTGGCATAAGGTTAGTGAGTTATCATTTCTTCTCTTTTATTTGAGCAGAATAAAAGGAAAAAAACACTAATTTGACCTCTATTGACTTTTCCACATTCAAAATCACATGGAATATAGAAGCAAGGACTCAGACTTTTACAATTCAGTTATATTTACAGTTCAGGATTCCAGCCTTTCACAGTAACTTCACATGTGTACAAAATAAGACTATAGCTTTGCGAGGCACAGGAAAAGCATTTGTTTAGTTCTAGTCAAAGTTTCTGCATCAAAAGGGAAACCATGTACTGGTACAGATGATCATTTCTGCTCTTAAGTTTCTTTACAGTTTCTCATGTGACAACTCTAGACTTAACAGTTTCACATATCCATCTTACCTACCAGAAAGCTGCATATAAGTCAATTAAAATCCCTAAAAAATTTAGAAAATAAAGTGACAAAAGGCAGCACTGTAAGACCCTCTTCGAATCTTTGAATTTTGAACTAATGAAATGAAAATAATATAACAACTATCTATACTCCATGAATGTACAAGACCAAGAATGTGTTTTCTTTCTTGGTTTGTGTTCTATGCAGTATCTGGTTTCTACACGCAATCTTCAAACACTTGTCCTTTTATTAAATTTAAACTAAAGCAACTGCTGTGAATAGACATTAATGGATGAATATTCTTCTTGCACTGGCATTATACACCAAAGCAGTACACTCTAAGTTGTCTGGAGCAGACAGACACCCCTAACATAACCTTGGTACCTATGCAGCTAGTGCAGTTTGGTCCTGGTCTCTGCCTGAGAAACTCTGAGCAGTTCTCGATTTGTGCTAATTCTTCTGTGTTGAAGCAAGAACCAGCTTTGAAAAACTGAAGGAAAGCACTGCCCTTCTCAGGACTCACATGAAGCAAGATCTAGAAATCCCCAACAGAAAGTCTGTGGTTCTCAGCTGCAGTACAGGACTACCAAAGAGCAAGCTTTCATTTGAACAACGCTTGTACAAAAAAAATGAAATTCAGAGCAGATTTAAACCTCCAACTAAAAAATACATCCCGACTACTTTTCAAATACAGTACATTTACCTAAATTCCAACACTAAGGAAACTCTATGAGTCTAGATATTAGAAAGATTTTGTTGGTTTTTTTACAATGAGGGTGGTGAAACACTGGGACAGAGAGGTGGTGGCTACCCCATTTCTAGAAACTTCCAAAGTCAGGTCGGACAGGACTTTGAGCAACCTGGTATGGCTAAAGATGCCTCTGCTCATTGCAGGGGGACTGGACTAGATGACCTAAGACCATCTACCTGGCTTTTAAGTGTTAAAGCTGAGGCCAGTTTCACAAATCCTTATCTCCACATCCACTAACTGCCAGCAAGCTGCCAGTAACACAAGGCTACCTCATCCCAAGGGGAGAAGCACAAAGATCAGTGTGCTGTAACTGAAATTCATCCCAAGACCATGCAGAAATAACTGGAATGACATAAAGTAATACCATAAGGGACTACAGGCTGTCTTAATTAAAACCTCTCCCAACTTCTATATATAAACTACCTGGCAAGAATCTTCATTTTTCAAACAGGCACTACTGGGAATCTGACAGCCTTCCTGATCTATTCCAGTGCTCCTGTTCTTAAGAGTTGACTCAACTATCTTAATAAGTGTTTGCTACAGTTTAAGCCCACAAATAGTTTCATCTCCAGTAGGGAAGACAACAGCTTTGTCTTTTCTTTCCAGCTATCTTTTATGTATTGAAAGAACATTATCAAAAGAAATCTCCCTTCCACTTCCTCTAAAAAAAAAAAATCATCCAAAATGTTTTCAGTTTTCCCCTAAAGCACTTTTTGCAGACCTTTGACCATTTTCCTTTACCTGCAACTATTTTTCTCCCAGTACAATACCAAAACCAGGTGCTGTACTTTAGCTCATTAGAATGCCAAGAAGTGGGAAGGCTAACTCCATGAATATTACACGACATTGCCATCAATAGCTCCAGGAAAAGATTTGCTGGTTCTTCAGCATTTGTCGCTTCATGGCCACTGTGCAAATATCTCACTCCAGATTCTTCTCTGCAGATCTCCTACCATCCTAGTTACCCCCAAACCTGTTATCAGCACAGTCAAATCTTGCTGAAAAATAACAGATGACATCAGGCCTTCCTACATTTCATCCTACTTAGGGGTACCACTTGGTTAAGGTAATTTTGAACAAGTGCTCCTTCATCTTTGGAGCGCCTCTGGTAGTGGAGTCCACAAGTCTAGAAATTTTACTTACATCGATTACAAAAGACATTGCTACTGCCCTAAACAAAACAGCAGAAGTCCTGATTCTGCACATCCTTCTGGTTTGACATAAATCCTGACTTCAAAGAACATTTATTTTGTAATGCCTGCAGACCCGTTCTTGGACAAACAGAAGTCATATTATCTGCCATGATACATAAAATAGTCAACACTGTGAAAGTGAGCATATACAATATAAACATATGTCATTTGTAAGAACAGACATACTGGGTCAGATCAAGGCACTGCCTGATCCACTTTCCTGTCTTTGACAGCTGCCATAAGAAAGCACCCAGAAGAAAAACAACCAAGCCATTAACAGGAGGTATGAATATAGACATTTGCCTTGAATTATGTATATATAATGCCATCTATTTTAAGCACATTCAGTAATTTTACCTAGCAATAAATTACACAGTTGTCCAGCACTGCATGTTGCTGCCCATATCCAACATCAGTTTAAGGGAACTAAGAGTTCTCAGCTGTATAAAGCCAAAGAAATGAAAATGATGCAGCAACGAAATTACTGGAGGAAAAAATTAACAGTATTCCATAAAAGCAGACATCTGAAGGTTTTAGTGGATGATGTGTTTTTAAACAAGCACTTTCATGCCACATAGCTGACTCCATTTACCAGCATGATCCATGGCTGATCTCCTTTTAAGAGGTTTCATTTATGTGGTCTACATACCCTTTTCTTCAAAGAACAGCCATGGGATGGGTCACTTTGTAAGAATCTGAAGAGCGCCGTATTTTTAACACGGCATTCTTGAACAACTTCTGGAGGTTTACGGCTATTTACGCTAGTAGCACAAAGGAGTATTTTTTTTCTTATATCTATGCCAAGTTGAAACAAAAGTGATTCATAACTGCACCAGTCTATCTTTCTGTGTCCTACAGAAGAAAATACACTTTTGAACCTTCAGTAGGAACACCAACTCTCAAGTCAGACTGCCCAGCTTCCAACAATGTCACCCTAGTTTCACTGCATTTTTCACATTTGAAGAGTTACACTCTATATACTCTACACCCAGACATCCAAAGAGGTACATTTCACAAGGAGGAACATTCCAGATATAATTTACAAATCTGGTAGAATGCTAGAATTATTGCACTAGCTCTTTGTATCTTCATTTTAAAAGGGGAGAAAGGTACTTTGAGGTAATTGTATATTTAATGTTTAATGACATACTTTCTACTTAAGCACAGAAACTAGTCATATATGTGGCAAAGCTGTTTCCACACACAGAATAACTCCAAGTTAGGATTGAAGAAGTTGTAGAAAACAAAAATGGTCAAATAACCATTACCTGACTCACTGGATGTTTCCTAAGTATGAGATGGTTTCATATTAACACAGACAGAACAAGAAATCAAAGTTGAGCAGCACAGGAGATGTCCAGAGAAATTCAATGGATTTCAACGAACACATCTCCAGGAGTTCAGGAACATCTGCCCTCTTCAGTGAGAGATGAAAGCCAATTATTCCTCTTCATCTACAGACAAATTCCCTATCCCTTTATTAACCACTTTTCCTGACAAAATCCTGGACATTACCTGAATTTTTAGACATACTTGCCTTTATTCTCTACTATACTTAGAGTCACAGAGCTTTCAAATACAGTCATAAAACCTTGCATCTGTAGTCTCAAAGCAAAACTGTAATAGCCTATGTACAGCAGTCTTCGAGAAAGCTGTCCTACCCATCAACTTTTTGTTCTCCTTACTTCATAAACACCCTGCATCAGTTCTACAATTAAATGGGCTACTGATATGTTTTCCATACACTTCTTCTCCGTATTTCTCAGAAAAATATTTTGCAGCCCTAGCAGCCTTGGCTCTGGGGTTTTTTCCCCCCACACTCAGATATCTTAAGTTTGAAGGGTGTGAGGAGTACCTGTAAAGAACTAGATGAGGGCTGCTCACCTCTGCAGCAAACCCCAGTGCACCACAACTTTGGAATGTCACTGGAAGCACAGCAATGCACAAGAACACTGAGAGAGGTGAAAGCACCACAGCACAGAAGATTGCACAGGAAGTGTGAGTAACCAGAGCGAGCAAGTTAAAACCTGTATCTTACTAGTCATCCCAGATACTCAGACAAGAATACCATGAGCACCCTTGCATGTAAAGATAAACTTTTGCAATCAGACATGTAGAGCAGTCTGTAAAGGCTTTAAAACAGAAGCCTTAACATGTGGCCTAGGTTTAAATTCCAGATCTCAGAACTCCAGATCATATCTTCCCCTGCATATCATATTTCTGACCAGGCGCATGTGTGTGCCTCTACACTCAAATACAAGTAAAAAGTAATAGAGCAAAAGGAGCTGCTAGAGGACAATTTAACATGACTTTTCTCAGTTAGAATCTACTGATTTTGAAATAGTCTGCCAGGAACTCCTTCATAATTCCACCTGCTCCTCACTTAAAAGAAAAAAAGGATAAAATAAACCAAAAACCCCACCCACAATGCCTGAATAAACTAAGAAACATAAAAGGCATATGTAGATACTATATGCTTTAAACTAACACTAGAAAAAATCTATGTTTTGCAATTATGTCACAAGGCAAGAATAAAAATTAAGCTTTCACCACATATTTTGGAATGCGGGCAGTGTCATTGTTTCAGTAAATACTTCTGAAATATCATGATTATTAAAAGTTAGAGATACAGCATGAACATTTCTGAACTACCTCCTTTTAGAGTTGGCCCATTGTAATAAATGCTTAGTCAATCATGAACTGCTCAAATATTACCATTGAAAAAATAACCCAGGTTATTAAAGAAAAAAAATAAATCCACAAGCTATTGCTGAAAGCCAAGGCATTGACACCAAACAGAAAATGTTGCCTGCTGCCTCATGAATATCTACCTGTCTCCAAAATCCCACAGGCATTTCAAATGTGCCACCTGGGAAAACAGCTGCCCTTCTTTCGCTGTCAGAGATCCCATGGCACTTGTCATGCCTGAACCTTGTCAGCTTTCATGGACACTGAAAGCCAGCTACTCCAGCTGAAAGGAGGCTTCAGTTGAATCTATCACCAAATAGAAGAGACTTGCAGATTTGGCAGAATTCAGCCCCTAAGAAGATCTTCCACTAAGCCAAATACATTTCTGAAACCTGCTCTGACTGCTTGAATGACAATCAGACATTCCTGCTGGTGAACTTCACTTGTGCATGTGAAGAGTCCACTGAACTCAAGTGCCATCCCCATGTCACTTAAATAAGAACCTACACACAATCCCAAACCAACTGCACAACCAAGGAAGAGCAAGTTTAAAGTTCAGCTCCATCTAAAATTGACAGTAACCTTTTTTTGGGAGTTGCAATTAAAGCCCTCCCTGCCCTCTCACTGATCAATATCACCTGAAGTCTGGGTCCACAATTTCTGGAACAGTCAAGTTCTCCCACTCCAGGCAAACCTTATGCTTTTGTCTCTAGTACATTCAATAGATGTTCCACTAGAAAACCCAGAAAAACAGAAAAAAATCACCTAGCCTTCCATCAGCCTCTAAAACATTTCCCCAAGACTCAGATCAGCTCTGCAATCCATTGTGGTTACTAAAACATATTGGTAAATCTATTCCAAAGTCTCTAAGACTGGAATTTGATTAGGAAGGTTCTATTCTTTGAGGAACAAAGAAAAAACTATTAACTTGCAACTGCTATGGTGCATGACTATACATACCTGTGTCTCCCAAGGCAGTACAAACAATCACAAGATAGCAAGAGTAGAAGTGAAATGGTCAACAGATACATTCTTCTCAAGCACACCACCATTTTCCACCTCTTTAGGTTTCAATTGAGCAATTGTATATATAAAGAAAATAAAACATTCCATCTACTCACCTGCAGAGAGATTGCCCTGCCAGAAAGCTTTCATTCTCTAAGCAAGTCACATAACGTTTTTTCTGATGCTGATACTGAGCCCCACAAATTGAAGATATACATTTATGGCCATGAGCTTCATTCATGGGGATACAGATCTGCACCAAATAATTCACATTTACTTGGCCAACATCCAAATATTCAGTTTATTTAGGCTGATGAATTTGCGACCCCTTTCTCCGTCCAGGAAACCCACTCACACAGGTCAATTCATTGTGCTACTTTATAAAAATAGATACTTAAAACAACTAAGCAGATGAGATGGGGTACAAATACCACTGTATGCTCTATGTAAATGTTTACAGGAGGGTGTGAATCAAAAAAAACCAGATTGGCAGTATCAACTGTGACTAATAGTTTTTCTCCTTCTACACAGCAAGAAAAATCAAATTCTTCTCTGCAGCAACAGTCACAGTTCATCTTTCTGCAAAACATATTCTTGGCCTGTCTGAAAATTAAACAATTGCCTGTGTTCCTGGCAGAAGATATTACTATGAACTACAGGGCTTGTATCTGACAAGAATTATATTCCTGCTAAAAAAGTCAAAAGAGATGATGTGGCTGTAAGAAGTCTGCCTTGGTTGGAAAAGTTCAGCTGCTGTTTCCCTCCTAGTTATAACTTCAGAGCCAACACCCAACTTTTCTCCTTCTAAGTGCTCTGATCCAAAAGACTGGCAATTTTTGCAGCTGCTCTCAAACTTTTATCCTCGTGCCTATACAACGACGCAGTGCAGGGCCATTTCTACATCCTATATACCTGCACAGCACTGCTTATCCAGTGGCATCAGTGAGAAATATCCTCCCTTTTCCTTTGGATCAGCAGGTCTCTTACTATGATCATCTACTGTCAGGCACTTGGACTACTAAAATGTTTCTCCAACACAGTCCAACTGCCTGAAAAGACATGTCAAGCAATGTAACTATATCACTACACATTTTTGTGATATATCAAGTTTAAGAGACATTTTTCAGACACAAAAATATTTTCACCAATGCTACATTAGTCATTATACCCTTCAAAGAAAGAAACATTTGGCCCTACTCAGACATATTACAAAGCTATAAAGCTGTCTTTTTCTTAGCTGTGTGTTCTCACTTCTGTGCAAGTGAATTTCCAATGGCAGGCACCAAGGCCCACTGCAGGCCCACAGCACTGACCCTTCAGGTAACCTCACTCTGCATCATCCACACAGAAACTCTAGGAAATCATCTAGAAATTAATCAACATAGAAGATAACTGGCAGCACACTTTCACCTGTGCAGGAAGCACTGGCACTGATGAGGCCAAGCCAGAAAATACACTACAGAGACACAGCAAAGCTCCTGGCAAGGACTGGAGCCATCCCTTCAGAAGGAGATGTTGCTGTATGGCTTTTGTTTAAAAAAAAAAAGCCCTGAGTTCTTGACATTGACAAGCTAGCTATCTTACCACCTTCCTTTCTTCCTTGTAAGACAAACTAGGTGAGAACACAAATTGCCTTAAAGGCTTAGATCTACTTCCCGTCTGCAAGAGATAAAAGTACAGAGAGAACTGCTTTGCTTTATTTCCTTTTCTGAGCAACAGACAAGTCATCTGCGGCAAGAGCACCTAATGAAAAGATCCTTTGATAGCACTGAACATACAATAAAAATCACTGTCCACTTTTAGAGGCACAGCAGTATGACTTCTCAGCATCCACATTTTTGACAGTTCTCAGAGAGATACAGGACTGCTTTTAGAAAGGTCTCCAACATGGATTCCTATTGAAACACCATCATCTCACTGCTCCTACTGCCCTGATGAAACATCACACAGTAACACCTATGGGATATAGGACTGAGTCCAACATGCACCCTTTTTCATGGAAAACACCTAAATAATGACCCTCCCTCTATGTCATGGTAAGCTACTATCTATGGGAGAAAGGATTCCCAAGAGGTGGTGAAAACAAACCACTGTAATCCAAATCCAGTTTGCAAAAGCTTCAGGGAGAGATGCATTTTAGGCTTGTGTTTAATGAGATACAGCAGCACTGACAAGGAACAATTGTCTGAGCATGACTATGATGTTGTAGCCATTTCTCACAGACCTGCATCTTGCTACCACATCTCACACCTTTCTCACCTCAACATCAGACTGCTACAGTGCACTCGAGCAGTTACATTTTAGATCAATTCAAAAAATATCAAGTGGAACAGACCATTATGCCTCCAAACTTCCCCCTCCCCCAATGGCAGCATGCAGCACTTTGGAAACAATCTCTATGGGATTGTGACAAGGGGGGGTGCTGGTTCTGCATCTGAAGAAAGGGGGTCTGACCTGTACAGCATACTATGGGTTTTGAGCCTTTATGGCTGAAAGAGCATCTTTTCTTGTCACATTGTGAATGTTGTAATTGGCATTTATTTTCAACATATACAAACAGAAGAGCACCTATTTGTGCAGCTTTCTGGAAGAAGTTCTGAAATGACAAATTTTTGAATTTCGCATGAACTTGGGTATTCTGTGAGGCATTCAAACTTTCAATAATCTCCTTTTCCTAGTTGCTTGACTTTAAAAGTTTTGTTTTTCTTTCAAGGCTGCTCCAGGCAGAAAGCAGCCAAGTAACTCCACCAGCCATACCGCTGCTGCAGGAGACAGCCACTTTAGCACTTCCCACACTAACTATGGGTGACTAAAAGTCCTCAGAGTAAAGTTAATTTTAAATTTCTTTTTAACAAAATCAAAAGGGAGAGAACTCCAGAAAAATATTAAGGTTTTAGGCTGTCTACCAAAATTTCTGGAAATACAGAGGTAACAGACTTTTCAATTTAAAATCGGACTCGGTTGTTTAAAAATACTCCAATAGCTTGAACCAAGAGGCTTCAAGTGTTCTCCAAGCACCTGGCACAGTTTAGCAACTATGATCAAATAACCAAGGAGTTTAGCATTAATTCATTTCAGAAAATGCTACAGCTGATTGCAGCACAAAGCTCTAACTGCAGGCTTCTTGCATCCTGTAGACTTTCACAATCTTCTTCACCCATCCATCCAGTTTAAGAGAGAGCATGGGGTGAGGGAACAGCAACAGCCAATATCCCACAGATTCATATCATTATGAAGACATGTGATGAGTAAACTGAACACCAATACTGGAAAATTCCTCTATATTTTATCTAAAACAAGAAAATTAAAGAACTCTCTTTAGGGAAAAGAGGGAAACTCTTCAGGCTGAGGGGTGATCTTCAGCTTTTTTCATTTTCCTGCCACTGCTTGTGATACCTAAAAGCTCCTATCAAGTTAGCAGATGAAGTGATACAACAACTTCCAGAGCCAGGCTGCATACAGGCAAGGAACACACTCCATAAGCCATAGCTGTGTAAACAGGTGATTAAGACAGTTCCAATATTGCTAAGAAATATGGAAGGTGAATCAAGAGGTAATACAAGAGGGGACCACCTCCAAGAAGCAGTGTAGGGGAAGAGGAAATGTGCAGAACAGAAACTGAATGCTCAACTAGCTAATGGTATGAATAAAGAGGAAAGAGTCTGTCAGCATCAGAATTAAGTACAGCAGACAGTTCTATTTCTTTTCAGACTGCAAGGCACAACTCTGGGCCACTGTAACATGAAACACTTTCCACTCAGGCACACATGTTCATTAGCTGACACCCTCAGTGCATTTTTTTTTCCAATCTAAGAATGAGGGAAGCTGCTCACCCAGCAGCAGTCAGAAAGCTGGACAGGGCTAGGATGAGCGACGGCCAGACACATAACGCTCAGCAGGCTTCTGGAAGGGAGTGATTTTCCTCTCCCCAGCAAGGAAAGCAGGATGGGCAGCTTTCAGTTTCAGAAACCAATTAGACAGAAACTGCTATCAAAGCAATAGAGAGGGCCCTACCCTAACTGTGTTGAGAAACACCAGGTGGTATTATCTCAATCGTTTTGCCTGTTTCAACAGCCCCACTCATTCCTTCTCGCTGAAGGTGCCCAGGGTGCCCTTTTCCAAGGCTCTTCTCACAGACCTCCCTGGACACCACACAGCATTAAACTAAACTGCCACCTAGACACCACTGCCACCTAAAAAGCAGTCACTTTTCTGTAGTGGCTTGTGGAATAGCTACTAAAAGAGCAACAAACTCACAGACTTTACTCCTTCATGAACCACTTTTAAAGAGCCATCACACTCTGTGTGAACAATACACAGCAATATAGGCTTACCAAGCTATTGTGCTTTCAGGAGATTTTACAATACAGAAAAAACCCAGCGAATCTAAGAAGAAAAGAAAAACTTCAACAAACCCCAAGTTTGGCACCACTGTAACATTCTTCCACAGAGTCCAAAATGAATTATTACAAGATTGTCCTTTAGATTTTGCAACCAAGAGTATGTAGTCAACATCAGAATTAGCTAAAGCAAATAAAATTGCCTTCCTCACCCTCCAAGTTGACAAGTCCTCTGTAACCAATTACAGACCCATGACACTCACACATGGAGCAAAAAAATTCTTCATGGCAAGTGTTAGCCAAGATATTATTTACTGCAAACCATCAAGACAATTGGCTACAGTTACAATAAGTACTGCTGTCTGCAAGGACTTGGTGTTACTTGAAACACTTATTTCCCAGCAGCTAAGAGAAAAAAAAAAAATCAATTCTACAGTCATTAGATGAAAATTCTCAAACTGCAAACTTTGGGACTTCTATTTTTATACTAATATTTTCCGTCATGTGTTGCATGATTACCCTTTATATCGCAGGATTATTTTTAGCCCATTTGAGAAACAAGGTACATCCCTAAGCAGTGCAAGAGCTACCAGGTGAAGAACTAAAGAAAACTTCATAGCACCTATCTCTTCTCATATTATAATGAGCAGGTTGATAGTATCAGCAAGTGGAAAACTGGAAGCTTAGCTCCCTCTTTTTGAGGGACAGGCTTAACACAAGGAGTAGACACACTTCTTTTTGTTGTTGCTGTTGTTCAGGGAAAGCCTATAAACCCAGCAACACAGAATACCCTAACTGAGAACTATTTCAACGTAGAAATCCATATGGTTGAGTGATTTCACAACCACCAAAATATAAATAGAGAAATAAAATTAGTCAGATTTCAGAAGACAGATGTATGGCTTGAAAGAGACACGTGAAGGCCCCAGGGTTCCTACTGTTGCAGAGATGTTAAAACCCTTGTAACATCCGTGACAGAGCAAAGAGAGCAGCATGCATGAGAAGGCATCTTTTACAACAGCCAAAGGAGAAGAAGCAGCTGCTGGTAACCTCCCACCCTTCCATTCAAGGCTTCATTCCGTCATCAACTTCGGAGAACAAAGTATCATAAATTCAATCTAATAAACTGCACAGCAAAGAGATGAAAAATCCTTGCTCATTCCTTCCTCCCCATGTACCTTGAGAAGAACAATCACAGTACGGTTCTAATTCTGCTCCTCCCAGGAAACACAAGGAACAATGAACCCTCCTCCAGTATTTTATTAATCCTTTTCTCAGCCCTTAGATCTAGCCTTCCTAAGTAACTGTAGCAGCTCTGAGCCAGGAGAAGCAAGAGACATCAGAGCAAGAGTGACTTCATCATTTGATTTCACCCCTCCTCACAAATGAGAGCAAAAAGGCTGACATCAAACAAGTCAGGTTTTGCTTCTAAAAGACCCACACCAAGACAGAGGTACTAAAGATGTCCCAGACACTCAGAAGATACCAATCCATCAATTTTCACCTTCCTCACAAGGACTCTTTTGTCCCAGTTTTAACTCAAACTGGCTCAGAATGTAACTAAGTATCAGCCTATAAATATATATAAAAATGAAAGAGCCGACCTAACTCTGTTCACGGCACAAGCACTCCACACTGGCAATACACAGCTTGCTACATCATGTGATAAGATGTTACCAAGACTCTGCTAACCAGAAAAATAAAACCGTTTTTGACACCCTGGAATTTTTCTCACTTAAAAAGAAAAGGGGAAAAAAAAAAAAAAAAGTTAACTTCCCAGGCTGTCTTACATGGCTGGATTAACTGAAAATAGAAACTGCACTTCCCACAGAATCCTTGAATGTGGTTCTCTTGCTTTGTTCTGACATTTTTTCCAGACAGCAGAAGGACCAGGAGCACATGACTAGAGCGACTGGGGGGGTTATCACAAGTGCATGCGCTTTATGTTACGGCCTTTGTTTCTCCCTCAGTGTTATACACTTGGGATTGAATCATATTTGCAAACTTGTTAGTCTGCATCAGTTAGCACCCTCTTCACAGGCAAGCATCTGTCTAGTCTTTGACCTCAAATAAACGGGAAAGGAGCATCAATGACCTTTCAAGAATCAAGCTGTACAGCTGAATAAGACAAATTTAGCTGCTGAGTATGACAGGGGAAGGTCTCGCTTGGTTTACACAGCCACCTGCAACAAGACCTGCTTTCCATTCCACAGGCACATAAAGTAAGCCAGCAAATTAAAATGGAGTCACCCACAGTTCTCCCCTTCATAGAAATCAATAATCCTTAATAAATGCTTAATAATGCTGTACCTGATCAAACCTATGCTGTCGTGCTGCTAATATGGGTGAAGTGCACCCATGGTTTTTGGAGTGCTGCTGGTACACTGATCATGCAGATACAAGGTGGACTACAGCCCCTGAGCCAAATGCTCTCTTCAAGGCTTCAACCACAGCAGAAGACATTTCGGAGCAAAAAAGCCTATCAAAATTTCTCATCTGTCAAAAAGCTCACAATCTCCCAAGTGCTTTGGGAGGAAACACACAAGCCCTTGCGATGGATGCAGGCATGCACCCACAGAGCCATGTCAGGTGTGGCTTTACAAGAATATCAAATAGACCAATGCATATTGAGCATTTCTGGTCCCATAAAGATGTCATCCTGCATGTCCGTAAGAAAAAAGAAAATATTTCTAAAAACTGCAGTGTTCATATGAATCTGGAAGAACAATTCATTCTTAATGTGAACATATTCAAATCAGGAGTAAAGAAATTCCGTATGATTAGCACACAGCTGATCTATAGCAACTCAGAACTGGGCCTTTTTGTATCAGCACTGTACATTTGTTCAGGTTTAATTCGTATTTTTAATTCACATAAACCAGATAACCCCAGTGGATAGAATACTAAGAATGGGCAGACACTAACAACGACTTCTGACATGTCTGTGCAGAATAAAGCATAGGCCTCATTCTTAAAAATATTTCTCTGATCAGAAAATCGGAAAAGGAATGCCAAGCTTGACATGTGAGTCCATGGAGTAGTTATTTCAAAATAAGCATTTTCTTATGCCTTCTTCTGAGCATTTTACCAGAGCCTGGAGGATATTAGAGACACCTTTTGTAAGCTCCCCTCCCCCTCCTTTTTTTTTTTTTTTTTTAATGGGTTGGACTAAAAGGTGCTCACACCCGATCCACGGGTGCATGGAAAAACCTTCCATGCTCTCTCCCCTTCACCAGCCAGGAGTGCTTAAAAAACCTCAAGAAAACACATAATGAACGTGAATGTCACGGTCATACCTGCGTGCCCGCAATTCGTTTCCTCCTTTCGGTGGGAGGAGGGGGGGAATGAAAAGGAAATACAGGCTACCAATCCGTTTCACAAAGGGGGGAAAAAAATGGCTTATTTAACGAGCCAGAGGCCGCTGGCAGCAACCAGGAGCTACGGACGAGGACAAACCCACCGGGATTTTCCGTCCAGCAGGCCCCGAACGGAGCGGCGGCGG
>VYXD01013277.1:312801-356180 GCA_013397195.1 Hylia prasina | reverse complement strand
TCAGTGCGGCTCTGAAGCGGCGGCGGCTCCGGGGATGCGGCCGCTCATTGCGCCCGCACGGGCAGCTGACGGCGGCTCAGGCAGGGCACGCTGCACTGCGGGAGGCGGCCGGCGGCAACGGCACGGGCCATGACGGCGACGGCTTCCTTGCTCCTCCTCAGCTTGGCTTCAGTGCGCTGGCGGCGGTCGCTGCTTTTGCTGCTGTTTCCCCAGGCGCCCAAGGCACACAAGACTCGTCCGCCCGGCTGAAGTCTACCGCCGGGCTCCCTCCCCGTTCCTGCCGATCAGTCCCTTTGTCCCCGCTGCTCCCTCCGCTGCGTGCCGGGCTCCCGCCGCTGCGCTCTGTGCGTGCGCCAAAGCCGCGCAGCCGCCCGTGCCCGCCGCCGCCCCACGCTGCGGAGCAAGCCGTAAGCGCCGTCTGTGAATACCCGGCCGAAGAACCCGACGCGCCCGCGAGCCCCCGGCCCGAGGCCGTTACGGAAACGGCCGAGCCTTCTCGGGGCCAATCCTGAGGCCGTTACAAGAATGCCTGTAACTGGCCGGAACCAATCACGGAACCACCGCGGGCGCGACCGATTCTGCCCGAAGTGAAGCGGAGACCCAATCGGAGCACGCCGCCACCGCCCTAGCAGCGCGGGCGGGCGGCCAATGGGAATGAGC
This sequence comes from Hylia prasina, assembly GCA_013397195.1. Taxonomy (NCBI): domain Eukaryota; kingdom Metazoa; phylum Chordata; class Aves; order Passeriformes; family Sylviidae; genus Hylia; species Hylia prasina. The sequence goes on along the minus strand of VYXD01013277.1, from coordinate 355,520 downwards.
GCTTTCTTCCGGCCATGGCCGGGCCAACCCGAATGGAGCCGAGGAGGGGGAGCCAATCAGAGGGCGCGCTGCCTCCGTCACCCAGCCCTGGGACGTCTTCAAGCCGCAGCCCGAGGCGGAGAGCGGCCGCGGGCTGCGATTGGCTGGCGGCGATGAGGCTGCCTGCAGGGGACCAATCGCGAGGCGCGGAGCCACGGGCGCGCCCGCTCCCGACGGGGCACGGCCGCTCACCTCTGAGCGGGACGGGGAGGGCTCATGCGCATGCGCAGCGCGACCGGGCACCGCCCCTCAGGCGCCTCCCTGCGGCCCGTCGCGGCGGGGGCGTGCTGGGGACAGCGCGGAAGGAAACTCTAAATTGCGGGGTTTGTGCCTAAAACCCGTCAGGCGCAGACGTGTTGCGGCTCTGCTTCATTGAGCCGTGAAAGAAATGGCGCTGAGACGCACAGTGCTGTCATAGAATCATAGAATGGTTTGGGTTGGAACGGATCTTAAAGACCCTTCAGTTCCCACGCCCCTGCCCGGGCGCCTTCCACTAGACCAGGTTGCTCCAAGCCTATCCAGTCTGGCCCTGAAGACTTCCAGGGATGGGCCATACACAACTCCTCCGGGTAGCCTGTTCCAATGTCTCACCACCCTCATGGTAAAGAATTTCTTCCGAATATCTGTTCTAACCGTACCGTCTTTCAGTCTGCAGCCATTTCTCTTTGCCGGGTCACGACAAGCTCTTGTAAATAGTCCCCCTCCAGCTTTCAGGCACGAACGGATGTGGATGTGGTCCATGAAGTGATGGTGAACCCATTCTGCACAAACTGGGCTAAGCAGAGGAAAGACGATCAGGGCTCTCAAAGGAAGTCCTCCCAATTCAGCTGTTAACAGCAAGGCTTCCTCACAGGAAACACGGTTTGTATTGAGCCACTAAACACCCTCATAGTTAGGTCCCACTGCCACCATAGGTAGATTGAGCTTGGCCCTGGCCAGAGTTCCAGGTACTGTTCTGGAAGAACTTGTCCTTCTTCAGGGCTCTGGAGCATCCCTGGGGGCAGAGGCTCCCAGCCCTGGCACAGCCAGCCCTGGAGCACTGCTGCCTGCTGTGACCTCAGTGAAATTACTCGGCAGACATCAGCAAAAACTGAGCACCACTTGCTTATGCCATTAAAAAAAAAAAAAAAAAAAAAAAAAAAAAAAAAACCCCGCCAAAAAAAAATTTTAACAAAAAACAAAAAAAGAGCACCCCTTTTTTTTTCCATAAAAAAAAAAAAAAAAAAAAAAAAAAAAAAAAAGTGCTCTTGCCAGAATAGTTTATAGCACAAACAAAATAACTTGGACTAGCAGAAACATATTTTGCCAGTGTAAGAAACTAAGAGCTGCTGTTTTATTTTCAAGGCATCAAAATATCGCCAGATTTACTTTTTTTGCAGCTCTGTTCCGAACACCATTGCTATGTGACCAAACAAAGATCTGGCCAAAGGCAGCTAAAATTTATCTATTACAAGAGCTGTTTTCCAAAGCAAAAAAGAAACCCAGTGTCTCAAAATGGTCCTGTTCAGCACTTTGCTTGCCCTGGGGTGCTTGGCTTGCTGGAAGCCTTTTTTCCTGCCTGATAAATGATGAATGGTTTTACCTACTATAAAGGCCATGGGACTGTTTAAGGTTTGATTCTTCAGGATCTACCTGTGCAGCTCTGTACAGCTGGGAACCTGACAGGTGAGAGTGGTGTGCCCTAGCAAGGGCTAAGAAACACTGAAGTCACAGCATAGGAGTGGTACTGCAGCCACCCCAAGCCACTCTACCCATAGTCATGGTTCCAGCCCCCCTCTGAGACACTGCTGTGTCAAATGTTGCTTAGACACAGCTGCAATGAGCTGCCAATGCTGAAAATGACATTTTCTTTCCTGTTTGGCAGAGCTGTTGTCAAAAATTAGGGTTACAGATTGGGTTAGCTCTCTGAAGAGCATTCTTACATAAAACAACAAAGTAAACATGCCACCAGACAGTGGGCAGCTCTCTTCTACCTGAAATGTACCACCAGACATTCCAGTCATTCTTTTTCCTGGCTTTGGGCATCAAAATGCTAATACGAATCACATTTTCTTATTTTCTGATAAAGTTCTTTCAAATTACTACATAAACAGGAGAACTGACATAGGAGAAACAACCAAGCTTTGTTTCTTGCAAAAGTTTGCAGTCTGAAAAACAGCAGGTGGGGGAGGGTGAGCTCTTTGTTTTCAGCTTTTGCTGTTACTCATGATAGTGGTAAATAAAAATCAGACAGATGCATAATTTATACTGATGGTGCCCATTTGAAAAATATCCCTTAAAGCTTTGTAATGAGTCTACAACCTGATAATAAAAATGGGAAGTCATCTTCATTTACTTACAGAGAACAAGCTACTCCATGAAAATAACTTTGTGCTTGTTCTCCTTTATCTGGTATAGCCATTCTCTAAAATCACCTTGTTTCCTCATCAATACCAAAGTAATCTATATCAAAACCACCATTTGGTTGCTACTAATAACACTTTTCTGAATACCAAGCCTAGCCATCCATGGGGGGAATGCATGTTACAAAAATTCCAGCTGCAGTATTTCATATTTGGCAATCCTGTACATATTTCCATTCATAATTAAGCAACCAAGTCTCCATTCAAGTTGTAGCATCTTCTCATCCACCAGGAAACCACAAGTGTGTTTTAAAGGAAAATTGTGATGTATTTGAGGGGATGGAAAAGCATAAAGCACCTCCAATTTCTGTTGGTCTTTTCACAGATTCTTTCCTTAGCTAAGACAACACTCAGAAAAACCCTGAACACACAATAAGGGCATCTGTTAAGCTTTCATCTTCAATTTCAAAAATGGACTGACAATTAAAACCATTTGTGAGAGTCATGAGTGAGCTAGTTGCTTTAGACTGAAAGATTCTCTTGACAACATTGCAAAGTCCATATTTATTTTTGGCCCCTTGGCTGATGAAATGACCTCCCTTTAGAATCTGTAAATATAAATAGAATTGACTTTTTAATGATCAGTTTTCACAAGCTATTATAATCTCAAGCATCAATATTGTTCCAAGTCTGGATGCAGAGGGCAGTTTTACAGCTGCCATGTCTCTGTAATGTGCAAGTGCCCAGGAAGGTTGCCTGAATACATGAAGTGTCCAAGAGAAATTACTGAGGTGTTATCTCTCTGAAATGCCATAAGGTGGCAGTGAATTGGAAAATTGGTACAACTTCTGGGTGGAGAACAAAGCTCTGAGGAGTTCAGGAGAAGAGTAGGGGAGGGGTTTTGTTTGCTTGTTTAGTGGTTTTCATTTGTCTGTTTGCATTTCATATATCAACAATAAACTTCAATCATTCTAATCAGGCACTGAATAGGCCTGCTCCGACAGGAACCAGCAGACATGTTCCTGCACAGGAACTCTTGCTTTTTTCTTTCTCCATTGCTTCCTTTTCAGGTGATCAGCAGGAAGATTTTCTGTTTGCTTGCCTTGCAGCTCTTGCTTTCCGGTCATTCCACCAGAAAGCACGGTGAGAGGCCTACTTCTTGCTAGTCTGATAAGATGCAATCATTCAAGGCTGTTTTGAACCTTGCTATGCTAGAGAATGTAAATTAAATTGATGGATCTAACAGTCTTGTATCTAACTCCTTAATATTGCCAAGGCAATTATCCAGAGAACAGTTTAGTGGGACATTGTAATGGCTTGTCTCTTGTTTGATTGGCATGGGCAAACTCAATAGTTGTGGTTGAACTTTAACTTTGACTTTTTTTTTTCCCAGTGGAAAAATCAGAGATTGTAACAGTAACAAATTTACTGATTACTCAGGTGTTAATGATTAAACAATAAATCCTGAAAAGTGGATTTGTCCCAGAACAAAACCCGAAGGAATCTATGTTTAGAACATACCAGTTGCGTTCATGTTTCTGAGCAGGACACAAGTTTTTAATCCTGAGAACCCACTATTTTGCAATCACTTCCTGTCACAAAATATGTCATCACTACCAATTGCCTCAGAAGAATTGCCTCAGCTGATGTTTTGCTGATCTGGATGTGCGTGGGTGCTCCTAGTCCTTGCAAGACTACCAGGTAAGTTTGCCAGAACCGATAAAGTTCAGTGTAACAGAAGCTACAGACAACTTCTGTATTCCAAATTTGTCGTGGAGGTGAATGAGCAGAGACACCAAATACAGGTTCATGGCAATATTGCAACATGTAGAAAACATCAGTGACTTAGTACGCATGCAGATGCATCCTTCTGTGCAATTAAGTTCTCCCTGCTCATGTTCTGCACAGGTTTAAGGGTGGTTTTATCCTCTGACTCTTGACAAAAGCATCAGGTTTCCCATCATGCCAAGAGAACATCTTGTTCAGATGGATGGTTGCCTTTGCCCCAGAATTTGTCTGACCACACTGTCTTGATAGATGACCCTGGGAAACAATGGTGTCCAGAGCCAGAGAAGCTCTATCAGTCCAATGAGCTTTTGACAAGTCTTCCAGATTCTTGCTTTCTGGAAAGTAACACCTATGCCCATGTCCTCAGGAATCTGAAATGGTTCAAATCTAGAAAAAAATTTGGTCTCTTCTGTGTGTATCATCTCACTCACATCAGATTCAGTCAAGCAGCCCAAGACTGACATCCCTTTGCTCTCTCTATTCCACAGTTTTGGTGGAAGGCCCCGTGAATGTCCCATGCTTGCAATTTCCCTGCTTCCCCAATCAACTTCCAAACTGGCTGTTGAGAAGACTTTCAAAGTAAAGAGAGTTAAAGCCAGCCTGATTCCTGAGGCCTTCAGTTCTTTTGAGAAAATCTTGGAGGGATAGACAGCCCTAACTACAGCCTCAGGATTAGGACTACTCTTCAGCTGGATCTTGGTAGACGTATGGAAGGGGCATGTGCAGGGGAGAAGAGCCAGGCTGGCTTTCCAAATCATCACAGTGACCTAGAAGTACAGGGAGCCAGGCACAACAGCCAACAAAGGCTGATTTTTCTCTGCTTCCTCCTTCAGACCGCGGGGGGATGTTGCACCAGGGTGGTGGGGTTTATTGTGCCTTCTCACAAACGCAGGAAGAGGATTCCTAGTTCCTATTGAAACAGTTTTTGGAATGAAAGCATTGCACATGGTGCAAGGTGCCGACAGGAGAAAAGGCTGTTGAGAATAGATGTTTGCATCACCAAAGACGCAAAGAACGCAGCAACAGGTCTGGTGAAGCCTGCCTGGGACGCTGTCCTTGCTGGAAGGGCTCTCTGCAGCACGAAATTACCGTCCTTAACTGCAGTGAAATGCTCATCCGGCTCTTGCTGTTGCAGCTGTTTTTACCCTGGCTGAAAATAACTGCACGGGTACAGGTCTCCCCAGGACAGCCAGCTCTGCAAGGGAGAAAGAGGACAATTGGCTTTGGTGGGTTAGAGCCATGCTTGATATCCACAAGGCAAACCGTGCTATAGTACGTTTGCAGAGGGAAGTTATTGCTCTGCAGTAGACAACACATAGCAAAATGGTTGAATAGAGCCATCAAATCTTGGTCATACATCAGCTACGGCAGTGACCTTGCACTGTTGTATGTCTCCCCTATGAACTGGGGTCTCCAGTTTGCAGCCCTGAATTAAAAGTGGTGATTCTCTTCAGAACCTGGGAGAAAATGCACAGCTAATGATGAAGTGACCAAAAATGTTAATGATATTTTCATTTAGTTCATTGAGTTTTTGCCAAGCACTCTAATTGATTTAATGATCTCTGTCCCCTGCCGCTCACTAATCACCATCGCACACTACTTCCGTCATCTTTGGCTGGCAAATGGTTACTAATTGTTGCTGCATCTTGCATTGTACATCTGGTATTGACAGCTGTCCTTGCCCTGAGATGGAGAGACAGCTGTTTTTAAATGGAGAGCTCTCTCTCCAATCTCTAAAACATCTGGGAAAAGATGGCACTGAAACTGAGCTATCAAATATAAAAAAGTTAGCAAATATGTGGATGGGCTAGAGGGTCTGCAAACACAAAACTTAAAAGTAGGCACAGGAATCAGAACAGAGGAGACTCTGCTGTGTCTTTAAAACACAAGTGCTGGGTGTTTCCCAAAAAACACGACTCTTTTCCCTAATTCCCTGTAGACTGCTTGACATCATAAAATCTTTTACACTCTGTACACCTCCTAATTTGATCAGGCTAACAACCCTTGTTGCTTTTATTTCAGCCTATTAGACATAATTCAAAAGCCTTTCTAAAAGGCAGGATTCAGGATCAGGCAGCAAGATCTAACTGGCTGGAAAAAAGAAACCAGTAACATGAAAGCACCAAAAAGCCCTAGAAATCAATGGAAACAATTGCATTCCTTAAAAAAAAACCCCAACCAATCTTTTCCAGAATCTCCTTTCCTCCTGAACATTTTGTGACCGTGATTGTTACGAGGAACCTATTTTTTTCCTCTCTCTGTTTATTTTGTGTATTTAACAGCACTGAGCGTACAGTCCATTGTTTTGCTAATGGTCAGCAAAGCTTATCTCCTGATCGAGCCCAGCCGCTATTGCTCACATGCTGTTCTGCAAGACTTGGATGAGCACTCCTCTCAGCCCCTGCAGAGGCTGCAAGCCAGCAGCGTGAGCAGGGCTCGGCTGAACTCTACAGGCAACAATGAGCAGGCATGTAAGGACACAGAAAGGAAATGGGTGAGCTTAAACCAGGTTAGCGTGGTTGGAGCAGAGACTCGACAAATGACCCCTAAGAAAAGAGTCTGCAAGCAGAAAAGGCCTGGCAGAATTAACACGCCTTTTTGTAAAGGAGTCATTTCAGGACATCTGACTTAAGGGAAGTGCCACATTTATATATTTTTAATTGGACTGGATTTAAGCCATATCAAGCTGATGATGCCATTTTGAGTTCAAAAGGATATTCTCTTTGCCTCACAGCACGGGAACAAGGGCACAATGCAATTAACAGGAAAGGCGGCACTTTCAAAAGCAGTAGAAGGGAGAAGGGAGTATTTTTAAATTAAGCAGTTATTGTACATTTCAGACACTTAAAGTAGAAGTTCACTGGAAGGTGAGACAGTCATTGTAGTAGTCACTGGAAGGTGAGACACATCTCCAGGAGATGATTCTAGTTCTCAAGTGTGGTTGCTTTTAAACTGCCCCTAGAGGAGCCTGTATCTTCTCTACACCCATGGAAGGACTCTAGAGAGACTCCTGCCTGGTGAGTGACCTCTGGAGTAAGAAGTCTCCCACAAGTTGGCAGGGAGACGGTTACATTTCTAACTGGATTCTGAAAGTCACTGATGCAGGATATCAGTGATGGATAAGAACCTGGATAACACTGATCCTTTTTTTGGTAAAGAGTGCTGTTTGGAAACATGCTGTTTGAATTCAAATCACTCTCTAGGTGTGGATGTATGGGAACATTTATAAAATGCTCTGAAACATCTTGCTCTGTCCACAATAAGGATCATGATCTTGAACTGGAAACTAAGGCTTGGGGTGTTTAATCATCTCCTTAAAGCTCAAGAGTGGTTCATCCTGACAAGAAGAAAATCAAGCAATGGTGGCAGGAGGCATGTGTAGATGAGCAAAGAGGTCATGACTAAACTCTGACATAAAAAGGAAATGCACAAAAGGTGGAAGCAGGGGTAGGTAGCCCAGGAGGAAGCCTTACTGGTGACAGTGTCTTTCAGCAATCCAAGGCCCCTGAGCAAGGGGGGCAAAAGTGCTGAGGAAACTAGATAATGTAATTGAAAGATCACACTGATCAGGAGAGGTTTCTGAGGCCTGGAAGAAAGCCAAAAGCCACTCCTATCTTCAACAAGGACAAGAAGGAGCATCTGGGAAATTAGAGTCTAGTCAGCCTCACCTCAATCCCTGAAAACACAATGGAGCAAGAAATCATGGGAACCATTTCCATACACACGAAGAACAAGGAGGTGATCAAATGAGGTCAGCATGGGTTTACAAAGGGGAAGTCAGACCTAACCAACCTGACAGCCTTCCACAGCACAATGAGCTGTCTTGGTGAATGAGAGGAGAGCAATGATGTTGTCTGCACTGACTTCAGTAAGGATTTTGACGCTGTCTCTTATCCCCACAGACAAAGTATGAGTTACCTAAATTGGCAGTGAGGTGGATCAAAAAATGATGGATGGATGGATGGACCCAGAGTGTCATGGTCAGTGGCACGAAGTCCAGCTAGAAGTCAGTCACTAGAGGCATATTCTGTTACCAGGTCTTATACTTTTTGGCATCATCATAAATGAGCTGGATCACGTGACAGAGTACATCTTTGGCAAATTTAAGTATTAGACAAAGCTGGGAGGAGCTGAAACACCAGATGATATGCTGCCATATAGAGCAACCTGGACAGGGGAAATGATCAGAGAGGAATACATGAAGATCAGCAAAGGGAAATGCAAAGTCCTGCACCTAGGGAAGAATAATCCCATGCACCTGTGTAGGCTGGGGACTGCAGAGAAGGACCTGAGGGGTTCTGGAGGACATCAAGCTGGCCATGAGCCAGCAGTGTTCCCTCACAGCAAGGACAAACAGCAACATCCTAAACTGCATTAGGAAAAATACTGTCAGTAGGTCAAGACAAGTGATCTTTCCTCTCTACTCAATACTGGTGAGGCCACACCTGGAGTCCTATGCCCAGTTCTGGCCTCCTCAGTACAAGACAGGGACTTACTGGAATGACTCCAGGAAAGGGCACAAAGATGATTAAGGGACTGAAACACATCTCACGTGAGGGAAGACAGAGAGTTAGGAATGTTCATCCTATTCATCCCAGAGAACAAAAGACTTAGGGGGAATCTCATCATGTGTATAAATATCTAGTGGGAAGGAATGAAGAAGAGGGAGATAGGTGCCTGCTGACAGGACAAGAAGCAATAGGCATTATTTAAAACATGAAAATCCACCTGAACACCAGAAAACATCTTTTTACTCTGCGGGTCTTCAAAGACCTGGAGAGATCATAGTCTCATCTTTACTGTGTATCCAGTTCTTTACTGTGAGGGTGTTGAGGCACTGAAAGAGGTTGCCCAGAGAAGTTATGGAGGAAGTGTTCAAGGCCAGGTTGAATGGGGCATTGAGCATGTTAGTCTAGTGGGAAGTGTCCCTGCCACAGCAGAGGAGTTGGAAGGAGGTGATCTTTACGGTTCCTTCTAACTCAAACCATTCTATGATTCCATCTATGGAAATGTACAAAACCTGACTGGACCCAGTCCTGGAAAACTAGTATAGCTGACCCACCTTGAATAAGAGGGGGCTGAACTAGATGATCTCCAGAGATCACTTCCATCCTCTACATTCCTGTGATGGTTCTGTGAGCCACTACAGTAGTTCCTGGTGTCCTGTATGCTCTAGGTTCTTGTGTGTTTTGCTGATTTTTCCCTGAGGTAATTAATTATTGGTGTAATTAATTGTACTGAATGCATGTACCTGTGAAGATGAGGTGGTTGTGGAGAAACCTAAACTTAACAAAATAGTCAGAAGAATTGTCTGTTAAAAAAAAAAAAAAACAAAACAAAACAAAACAAAACAAAACAAAAAAAAACAAAACAAAACAAAACAAAAAAACCCACAAAAAAAAACCACCAGAGGATCTGGGAATCATGTTCATGACTGTGAGGTTCCATACACATGCTTTCACCAGAGTAAGGTAGGTCCAGGGGGATGGAAGCTGACAACATGCACAGGGCAGGGTCATATGAGAAGTGGGAGAAGTGTGACATTATGACGGTCAGCACTGAGTATGGCACACAAGAACTTTGGGTTTATTTCCCAGTCTAAGAGAACCAGTGCCACAAGGTCTGGGCAGTCTGATGGTGGTGGTGGTAAAATTAAAGCCCTAAGACTGTGTCGAAACAGGGCACCAAGCACGGACAAATAAATCAGAGTCCAAATTTTCAAACTGTGCACCCAGAAAATGGAGAAAACACAATTAGTGACTGCCTGGGAGAAGCTGGATTTCCATGACCACCCAGGAACTCTGAAGCACAGACAGTTCTCCAGGGCAGCAGTCCACAAGCTGAACCATGAGCCTCTCCTTTCTCCAGCTGTGTTCTCAGTCTCCTTCACAGCATGGTCCCAGTAGATTTTATGCACTAAAGCAGGATGCCATTAAGAAAAAAATATGTGATCTTGTAATTAATGTCTGTCTCACAAAAGAAACATTTGTCAAGAATGGTCTAGGAATAATTGTTCCTGCCTTGGGGAAAAGAGATGGACTGGAGTCCCCAGATGGCTCCTTGAGATCCCTTCCAGGCCTCTTTTCCAGAGTCACACACGCCAAAATTAAGCCAAATTAGGTCTGTGCACATTGTTTTAATTCCAGTTTTCTATAACTTCTGAATGCTTGATTTCAGAGCCATTTTGGCACAGACTACAGTGTCCTGCTTTTTAGGATCCTGGTCAGTTTGTCCTAAAGCCAACCCAGCTTAGCAAGGATGCCATGATGTGCACATCCACCCCTTGTAGGAGCCCCCTGACAAACACCTCTTCCAGGGACTGGCAGAGAAAACCAAGGTGACTGTGACATCTCTAAGTAATAAAGGTTAGGGTGGCAATGGGAGGGGAAGCATCAGAAACTTGCCTTTCAGATCCACATGCTGGGAGCAGAGGAGATGAAATTTTAACGATGCCTTGGTTCCATCCCAAACTCTGGAGAGCAATATGTACCACCAGAAGTTTTTGCTTCTTGCCATCCATGTTCTCTCCAACCCTACTCTTTTTTCAGACCCTTGAAAGCAAACAGCTCCTTTGCTACCTCCTCTGCTCCCTGTCTCACCACTATGAAGTTAGGATCTTTCCTCTCCCCACTCCCCACATCCCACCTCAACTCATGCCCACACCCTACTTCTGTCCCCCTCCCAGCCACCTGGCTTGTCCTGCCATCACTTTTTTTTTTTCACTTCTGCTCTTTTCCTTACTCCTTCACTTTCTTTTTTGCCCAACAGCTGCTCCCAAACCCTGGATCCTCCGTGGCTTAATCATTCTCTCTGTCCTCATTGCTGTTCATTGTTGATTCAGAAAATCAGCCTTCCCCCATTCCTGCCTCTGCCCCAGTCACACCATCTTTCCCTCTTACACACCTCCTCCCCCAGCTTTTCCAGCCCCAGTCACAGCAGTTTCTTCAAACAGATTTACCTCTTTCCTCCCACATCTGCTTTTCACAACCACTTCTCCTGCCATGCTGCTTCACAGCCAGCGTGGTGGTCATCACTTAATGAGATTAAACCCTTTGCTCTCAGCTCAGTGCAGCCTCCCACTGCAATGCCAGGTGGGATGGACTTGGCGACCACCTGTGCACAGCCCAGGTGACAGCTGCTCCAAAATATACTCAGCCAGGACTTCCCAGGAATGATTTGGGGATGGCTTTTTGTCCAGTAAGTGCTAATAAGCCTCCACAGACCTATGTGATCTATGATTTTTTAAAGTCATGAGGTGTGGTCCAGTTTAGATAGCTTTTGTCAAGACCAATAAAACCTAGATTTCCAGTCTGTATGGTGTGAGGAAGTGTCCCAGACAAAAAGTAAGACATGCTTGAAATGGAACAAATGCAATTTTTTTAGCCTCCTTCTTGGAAATGTCCTGAATCACTATCATTATAACTTTTCATCACTCTGAAAATTATAAGCAAGTGAATCCAAGATATTTTTATAGGAAATGCTGTGCAGCCTTAATATGCAGGGCATATTACGCACCCCTGTGCATAGGAATGTTAATTTTAGATAATCAATCATAAAGTATTTCACTTTTTTTCACCTTTGTTTTTTCATTTCCATTCTCACCAATTATCGAAATCTGCTAATGGCTGCATGCTCTGGGCCTCTAATATTTACTCTTCACTGGAGACCTTTTTGCTGCAGGACAAACTCCTCGTGATCTGGAACATCTCCTGAATTAATTTATTCCATTGGTGACTGCTGAGTCATAAAAATAGTGGTATTATACTGAGGACTTAAGTTATAAACAGTGTTAAAGGAGCAGTCTGCTTGAGCAGCTGAATTAGTCTGAACAACATCCTTTTCAGCAGTGTCATGAGCTTCCCTTACACTGATCACTTTTTTTTTACAAAGATGATATTCAGGTTTATTAAAGGTATTTCTGCTATCCTGGGCTTGGGCATGCTTGCTGAGTTGCTGAAAAAAAAGCCACAAGGTTTATGTCAAAAATGGAAGTCACTGTGCTCTTTCCCACAGACACAGACATCAGCAGAACAGCTCTTGCTGCTTGAATGGCAGGAGCAAATCAATTTCTTACGTCTGTTTTGGTCAACCTACTCTACAGGTAGGTTGCAAACTTGCAAATCCAAGGGGACAGTGGAAATTTCCCTGTGAGGAAAGCACGTCTCTCAACGCTTCCAGGCATGTTGCGGCAGAACAAAGCTGTGACCCATTCTTTCATCTGCCACCCTAAGGGTAGGAAGATCTTTAGAAGTCAATGTCTCATTTATGACTGTGCGTTACAACCTAATCTGGTCATGGAGAGAAATTATTTTACAATAACCCTGTAAAAAGACAGGCAGAATCTCTGTAGCTCAGTTGTTGGCTGCACAGGGCTTGGCACCGATCTTGAAATCCGATGAATAACGTTGGAAACGATGTTGTTCCTAGATTTCCAGCTGTACCAGAAGGTAGGTGGTCAGTGCAAAACCTACCCTACCTCCTGCTGCTGCTGCAAGATTGATGCTGTCTGGATCAGGGGGAGGCTAGCCCAATTCTGTAAAATAAACAGGCCCCTGCTGTGTCCAGCATAGAGGTATCATCTCTCCTTGTAGGAGTGTGGCCGCCCTGCAGCCCAGGGTCTGATTGCGTTGCAGGGCACTCCTTTTTCCCAATGGAAAGCTGCAAGACGATTTTTTTATTTAAGTGCTTTACCAGACATATCTCACATGCTTGTGGGGTTGTTTCTTATACTGTCATTATCTAGAAAAATCTTTGCCTGGTGGTCAAAATCACATACTTGCTGATGGGCAGCAGGGTTCTTTTCTATTTCTAATTGATGATTGTCAGATTCCAATTTTTCCAAACGGTGGGATGATCCTGAGAAAGTGGGATGTTTTTCCTCTGTGTAAAGACATAAATATATGCATGAACATGCACAGAAATATTATTCAATGCACTAAAACCAGCTGTGAACAAACCACCCACTTATAGCAACTACTCAACAGCAAAAACATTGGTCTCCCCTGTTAATACTCCAGACTGTTGTCTGAACTCCTTCTCCATCTTCTCTGCCCTCTCACTCACTTTTTTAAGAGGACATTTGGGATTTTCACTGCCATCCAAAACATGCTGTCTAAGGAGGTTAAAAAGGACCCACCTGGGAGTATGAGCTCTTGTTTTCCTGTTCTTTCATAGGTCCTACTGGTCACTCAGGCCTTGCTGGTGAAACATTCAGATCCAGTTTTGCAAACATATAGTGAAAAACCCTTGATGCAGCTCAGGGAGGTGGCACTTGAATGCCAGGTGCTAGTGAGAGACAGAAGAGATGGTGTTTTTTCTCTCTGAGATGAGCATAACAGTCAGTAGAAGAGACAAGGCTGTTGACTCTCAAGTTTCCTCCTTGAGAAAATTAGACCCCATGTCATCCTTTGACACACTTCATTGTTGTTGGGTTTGTCTGCTTCAAAGGATTAATTCAGATGCTCCCAGGCAGCTGTGGCTGAAGGCAGTGGGGGCTGGGAGCTTTTTTCCACGAGGAGGCAGTGAGTATTTAGCCCAAAGGTGTTGTACTGAGGCACAGCCGGTACCCAGTAATGCTGGGCTTCCCGGGATGGGAGAGCTGGCTCCCCCACTGACTGCAGCATGCTCCTATCAGTTATTTGCAGAACTAGGAAAAAGACCTCACCATTGGAGGGTTGTGAAGAATGGACTGCAGAAGCAGGAAAGCTCTAAATGTGGTTTTGTTACTGGCATGAAAAAGGCCGTAATAGCAAGCACATTTACTGATACTTACCAAAGTGTAGTTCACCATCAATGTAAGATTCACCTGTCAGAGGAAAGTCTTTATCCACCACCTCTCTTTGGGGGACTGTTAAAAAATACCCAAGCAAAACCCAGCTGCTTTCAAACAAGGGATTGAATTTGCTGTAATCATGTACAGAGTATCCCACTGTTCATGCATCTGCCTAGCACTGCTGTAAATTCAAGGTGCAATTGCATCAGCTAATATTATTCCTGCCGTTCTCTTTGGTTTGAAATATCACCCGATTCATTTGGGTTAGATACGAGATGCAATTGCCTGGAAACCAGCGCACAGCTCCAGAAGGGTGCCTTGCTCATTATATTCACCTTTTCCAAAAAAATATCCATGTTATTCCTATAATGGATCATGCCATCAGGACACTGCAGAGGGGTGTGCTTTCATTTTCCCCTTGAGAGGTACCAGGGGCTTTCGAAGGAACTCAGGTCCTTATGGATTTTCTAAGCCACGGGAAACTCCAAGAAATAAAAGTTCTTCATGGTTTCCACACTCACCAGCCACAGGTGCATGTCTCAGCAATTGCAGGAGGTGTGTTGAAAGGAAACATGGATGGACAGCCCTTCTGTGAGATTATTAACATAGTGGTGGTAAATCTAGGACCCAGTGGGTGCTGGGAACCCCAGGGCCATTGCAAACTTGCAGAGAAAATGTCAGCTTCCTGATGACCCACGTGAATTTTGCCTGCTTCTGGCCTGGCTTTCTGATGTCCTAACTCCCAATGAGTGTTTCTTCTCTCTTTTCAAAGGTGAGCATGATCCTGCCCCAGCATCCTGGGCCTCCCGTGCTGCTGGAGGCAGGGAACAGTGTATACTGCCATCCTCACATGGCTGCCAAGGGAAGGGTGTGACCTGGTAGCAATAAAACCAGGGCTCTCCCTCAAAGCCTCCCTGCAGACTGAAAGAGCTATAGGTATGAGCTGGTAGAGGGAACTAAAATAGACAGTATCTTCTCCAAGTAGACCCAGGATCTGGGGAAGAAGAGGCCACATTCTTCATTGGCATGTAAGAGAGTAGGTTGGAGAATGGGAAGGAAGAACAGCTACTAACTAGAAGACAGCACTGGCATGAGAACAAGTAGACTAAAATAGGCTATGAAAAAATGTGGGCTGCAAATCAGAAACAAGCTTCCTTCTGTCAAAGTGAAGTTCTTGAATAACCTGCCAAGAAAATTCCCAATGACTTAAGATGGACTGTGATAAATTAACAAGAGGGACTTTATGACTCACTGTTTGTCATTGCTGGGAAATATGATGATGACTAGGAGATCCCTTCTAGCCCCACATTCCTGTTGGTATGATAACAGAGGAATCTGCGTAGGGTGCAATAAATGCTGAATCACTGAATGCTTTATCTAGCTGCCTGGCAGGACAAAGTCCCTCATACCCATCCTGTCTGCAAGAACCTCCATGACAAAATTAAAAAAAAATTATTATTTTTTTTTTTTAAATCTTTACATAAGTGATTGTACTCTGGCAGCACAAAGGATGCAGTTACGGATTCCTGAGTTAGAAAACAACCAGCTCAGCTACACAGGCACCTCTACAGAGGGGAAAGGTGGTGGTGTGGGTGTGAAAGCAAGGAAACCCACTGTAAACACTGAGAGGTACACATTCCAAAGTGAGTGTGCTCCAACAGCTTCAATACACAGTCCTAATGAGAGAAAGAAACTCTTGGAACCATGTGGCAGTGTCCCATGCATGTGCTCAGCCGAGTGTGTGCAGGGATCGATCAGGTCCATAGGGCATGACCGTGTCACATAGCAGAAAGTTCCTGCAGTTAGCATCAACCACTAAGCCATCCACAGTTCTCCTGCCATGCCAGGATCACAATTCTTTTGATGGTATTTTTTCTCTGTCTCCATGGAGTTCCCCAAGCACTTTCTGCCTGAGCACAAGGCCAGCATCAGGATGCAGCTTACACTGATGGGTTCGGTGCCTCACAAATGGACTTCCACAACTTGGCTGCTCTGGCTGCAAGCGCAGGCCTTGGGCTAACAGCAGCAGCTGGCAATTCAGCAGCACCAAGCTGGAAGTAGAGGCCAAGAAGACAGCCCTGAGAAACTGGGCAAGGTAAGAGATAGGCCTGGTTTCTCGGCTCAGGAGAGCAACACTTCTCCACAGCCTTCGTGGCTGTCAGATTCAAGGAAAGCTTTTCTGGAGCTTCTTCCAGACCAATGGAGTTCATGTAGAGATGTGGGTGCTCCCTCACTTCCTCAAAATCTGCAGCACAGGCTACTTGAGTTGTAGGGCCCCTGACTACTGCTCCCCACTGTGCCACAGGAATGTCTCCACACAGATGTGGTACCACTGTACAGCCACTGTGTCCAGGGATTGCACAGTCTGGTTATTCTAGGAAGGGGACACCAGAAGGTCCTCACTCTTATGGTACTTTCAAATACTCATTGCTTCTCATAATTACACCCCTTATCAAAGATCAGAGCAAGAGGTTCCCAGATAGCCCAGCTGCTAATGCCATCATGAGGCAGTGGGGAAACTTCCACACCAATGGTCAGCACTCCCATGCCAGAGAGCCTGTCATAATCCCTCTCTGCCATAGCTAGCAAAGTTCTTTTCATCTTCTTCCCTTTTAATTTCTTAACCAGGCAGCTGAATCACAATCAAGATTTTTTTATTTCCTAAGCAGTGGCAAGCTGACGGGGTAACAGAGGCAGACTGAACCATGGCAGGTGGTTGTGGCACAAGAGCCTCAAGGCTTCCTTCCCTACCTGCCTCTTGCCACGGCTCACCAAGCAGGCATGGAGAGAGATCTCATCCTGGCTGCGACGTGACCCTTCCCCTTAAAGCCATCAGCAAGGAAAGGGCTCAAAACTGAACACAAGATTCAAGGTAGGACCACCTCACCAGTGCTGAATATCGGGGGATGGTCACTGCCCTGGTCCTGCTGGGCACACTTTATGACACAAACCACAATGCTCTTTGCCTTCTTAGTAGGTGCATCCACACGCTATGCACTTTTCAGGTGGTGGCTACTGGTCACTGCACAGAAAAGCAACGACCTCAAATTCCAGCAGTGAGTTTCCAAACAAACCCTAGGTTCAAAGTCCTCTGGAGGGGTTTTCTGCATTCACTAGTGGATTTAAAGTTAATTTTTATATCAGCCTCTTCCAGGTAAGTTCGTGGTTGATCATTTCCTTTGACTGTGCTGCAGTATTTCCCAGCTCTAGAGCAAAGTGTTATTCTAAACACGTTTGGGGGTGGGGAGAGGTTTTGATTCATATTTAATAAGGTCCCTAGAGCGTGCTTGTCTCCCCCCTTGTCCCAGCGCGGCGATGCCGTGGGATGTACTTGGTGTTTGCCGGCACAGCCGGCGTGGCAGCAGCAGCACCTGCTGCGAGCGCTGCAGAACTGCAGGCGGACAGAGATCCCGAGTCCCACTGCCGGGAGCCGCCGGGCTCCCGGCTTTGCGCGGCACAGACAGGCGACCCTCCCAGTCAGTGCGCTTCTCCCAGGCCAGAGCCACAAGTGCTCACACAGCTGTAAAACAAAAACTGAAAGAGAACAGTTCCTATTAGCAAAAAGTGACGGGAAAAAAAAAAAAAAGAATTACACTGTCTGGGGTGTTTCCTTTTTAAAAGCAAACAGGGGCTGTGGAAATATTGTTCCTCATAAATTACTGAATTTGGTGCTTTTCCCTAGATGCAAGCTGGGAAAACTGCAGAGGCAACACGGGAAAAAATGGTGACACCAGTGAAGGGAGAGAGAAGTGAGGGATTTCACCATCATAAAGGGTAATGGAGAGGGCAGAGCTAACATGCTTTGTTCAAAACCGGGTCTGAGATTCCTCTGACACCTGCTCTTTTAATCAAGGCTTTCTCCAGAAAGTTTATATTGCACTGGGCATCAGGTCTCAGCACCCTGAACTCCTGTGGAGGAAACAATAAGCTCAAATGCCATGATAAATATCCCCAAAAAGGCACACACACTGGATTTACTATTCTTGGTGTTTCTAAGATAAAAATTAAACAGAGTATATTAATTTAAACAAACCTTATTCCAGACTACATGATCCATACAAAGACAGACAGATGGGCACAAGACCCAGAAATCAAGGTAAAAAAAGAAACCCCTTTTCAGATCCTCCTTTACAATGGCTAGCTTGTCTTTTCCTTCAGCTCTGACCTGAGTGTCACCTACAACGATGCACCTGAAAAACACAAAATGCAAAGACACCTCCACGGATATCACCTTTGGACTCCACTTTCTCATTCAGATGCTACAAAAAACCCACCAAAACCCAAAAGTATCCTGTGCACACCCCATTCCAAAGTCCTTGCTGTGCCTGGAAGCAGCACACTCCAGGTGAGTGGCAGCCTGCAACTGCTTCTGGCATCCATCTCCCATCCCCAGCTGGGGGTGATGCCAGTGGGATGCTCTGCTTGGGCAGCCTCAGGGAAAGGAGTCCTCTGTCAGTCCATATGGAGTGGTGTGCAAGAAGAAATGGCTGTTTCTGAGGCAGGATACTGCTCCCTGCCAGCGTGAATCACGCAGGTCTCACAGGGAAAGCTCTCTGAGGAGATGAAGTTTGGGCTCTCACAGACCACCAGCCCCAGTTTCTCCACTGCTGGCACCAAGATGGACAGAACTCCTGGCTACCTGTGGGACACAGGCAGCTGCCCAGAGTAGCCAGGACAAGGCCACCACCCCCTCCCTGAGTGCTGCCAACACCCTCTCAGCCAAACTCGGGCCACAGTCACGGCTGACCAGGCTGGGGCTGACACTACAAATCAGAATGGGGCAAGGTTTATTCCCAGTCTCCAAATACCAGAACGAGGCACATTCCCCAGAGGGATGCATGGCTTTAGCATTGCTGAAAACACAAAGTGTTTCGAGGGTGGGAGGGCACTTGCCTTTGGGGCAGGGGTGCTCCCAGTCACACAAAAGTGGGTTTCAGATCGTCTTTGAAATTCACCACAGGCTGGGGCCCACCGTGGTGCTCTGTCTGGTCATCCTCACAGTCACTGGGCTCTGTGTCCGTGTCCGTGCTGCTGCTACCCAGGGAGCCACGTGGGCTCTGGAAGCAAACCTCGCAGCAGGGTCGGTGGCAGCCATGAAACATCTCCTCAGAGCTGCTGCTGCTGGAGTCAGAGTCTGGGTAATAGTACAGCGAGCGCAGGGAGGGCTCAGCGGGTCCCCTCGAGGTGCCCTGCCACCGCCGCCGCTCCTGCGGGATGCACGATGAAGCACACCGGGGCTCTGGCCATCCCAGCCACCCCTCTGGCTGGAGGCCAGTCTCCCTTGGGATGGCTGGAGGAGATGGTGCTCTGGGGTGAAGGAGCCCTCTGCCAGCCACGTCCCCTCCCGTTCCCTGGGAGTTATGTGCTGACTCCCCACGGCCCCAGCTGCCCACCTCCTTCACCCTGCAGCTGGCACGAGGGGATACGTGTCCAGGGAAGCATGAGGGGGCAGGGGGCAATGGGATCCTCCGACGATGCCTTGCCAGGTAGGGGCTGAGGGGTGTATGGATGCCTGGGTAGCCCTCCTGGCCCACCTGTGTTTCTCCCTCCTTCCCAAGTGGGGATCCTGCAGATAAGGCTGGGCTGTAGATTTTGCCATCCAGGCTTAACTCTTGCAAGATTTCCCACAGCTTCTCACTGTTTACATAGCTGACTTTGGGGGACAACTCCCAGGCTAGACCAGCTGAGTTGTCCTGGCCTGGCAGCTGCTCTGGAGGCTGCCCAAGCACTGCAGGTGTCCCACACTCCTGGACATCTTTCAGGCCACATTCAGTGCTGTCCCCTGTGTTAAAAAGCAGTGTCTGAGAGCAAACGGGCTCCTGGGTTGCATGTTTCTGGAGGGCCTGAGCATTGCTGCCGAGAGGTGATGTGCCCAGCAAGCAGGGGGGCTGCCACCCATCCCTCTCTGGATCCGGGGGGCAGCAGTCCCCTGGTGCATCCCCAGGCTGCCCTGAGCTCCAGGTGCAGGGAGCTGCTGGCAGCACACCGGGGTCACAGCCGCTCTCCGCAGACATCAGCCGCATCAGCTTCTCCTTGGCGGTGCTCACTTGCTCCTGCAGGCTTTCGATCACGGCGTTTTTCTGTGTCAAACAAATAAGCCTGTGAAGTGTGGGGCGGGCAGAGAGGAGGAAAACGCTGCCAATTTGGAAGCAGGTATTGCCAGAAAACAAATCACCCCTCTCTGCATGGCAAGAGCCAGACTGGCAGCATGTGCGACATTATCCTCCCCTGCAGCCCCCCCAAGACGTGTGTGTGGGAAGGGGCTCACTGGGCAGGCAGCTCTTCAGGATGGGGTGTTCCTGCCCATGCAGTGCAGGTAAGGGAGGAGGAGGCTGGGGACTCTTCTGAGACAGAGCATCTCTCCTCTAAATTAACCATGTTTGACAAGGCTGTGGGAACCAGGCTCTCTTGCACTCCTCCCAGAGATTTTTTTAAGCCCTCCAAATTATGTCTAAATTGCGGTGCTTTGGAGTGTGACAAAACAAAGCAGCTCTTCCCCTCAGGAAGGAAGAGGCTGGTGAGGGATGACCAGAGTGGACAGGGGTGTAAAGAAGGGCTTCCCACCCAGCAAAGCCTTCAGCCCACCAAAGGGAAGGGGAGAAGCTGGAGGAGGGGGACCGGCAGAGACCTGTACCTCAGTGAGCAGGCGCTTCATAGAGTTTTTCTCCCCTATGAGCTGGTAGAGCTGCTCCTCGCTGTACACTGAGCGGCAGCTCCTGCTCGGGCTGGTGAAATATTTTGCCATGTGGCTCATGGTTTGGCTTTCTTCTTCAAAGGCTTTCCACTGCTTGAGCTAGGGAGTAGAAGAGGGTGTTATCCACAGAGCCCCAGCCGACACAGCGGGAGGCAGGCACAGCTCAAGCGGAAGGAGACAAAGGGATGGAGAGGGGGAGACAAAGGCAGGGTGTGACGGGGGAGCAGAGACAGCCAGCCAGAGATGGCTGGGCGAGGGGCTGCAGTGTCACCTCGAGCCTCCCACCCATCTGAGCCCTACCTTGTTCCTGGCTCCAGCTTTTAATGCAGGAGAGGGTCAGTGCCTGGCTGCACTGAGACTGCTGAGCATGCTGTAAAAGCCCCCTCCCTCTTCTCCCCACTCCCTGACTCCATGACAGACAAAGACAATGTCATGCATGCCCCTTTATCCCTGAATCACTAGTGACAAGCTGAAACCCAGCAATGTTTAGTATCTGTTTTCTCATCTAGTGCCTGCCTGGAAGCATTGTGCAGCCTAGCTCCAGCTGTTTATCGATCTCAGATGAGCCATAGAAAAGCAAGCCCATTAGGAAAAACAAGGTAATGAATTAAAAGATCCAAGTTAAATAAAATGCTCTAGGGCTCCAGGCTCCCACAGAAAAAGGGTACAGGCAGAGTCCAAGTACAGCTCATCAGCTTCTCCACCATCAGTCCAAGAGAACTGGTGCTTGGCAGAGCACGGCCAGCAGGCCTGGTGCTCACAAGAGGAAGTTTGGATCCTTTCTCCTGAAGGCTGCTCATCTAAGGGCTTGGGGCTCTGCAGTTACACTGCCTCAACTGAGGCAGGAGGGGACATCTGGAAATCATCCCAACTGCCCTGCTCAAGCAATGTCAGATGGAGCAGCCTGCTCACGACTGTGTCCAACTGGGCCTTGAGTATCTCCAAGGATGGAGACTCCACAACCTCTCTAGGCATTCTGCTCCAGTGCTTTACACCTCTGACAAAAAAAACTCCAGCCTTTTCCTTATGTTTAAATAGAATTTCCTGTGTTTCAATTTGTGCCCATTGTCCTCTGTCCTGTCAGTGGATACCACTGAGAAGAGCCTCGCTCCCCCTTCCCTATTGCACCCCCATTGATATTTATATACATTGCTGAGATCCCCTGAGCCCTCCCTTGCACAGATGTGCTTGCGTCAGCTTCACCTCTTCCTCCCTTTCTCACCTCATGTCCTTGAGGCCAAACATCCCTCCAAACATTCAACTGAGTAAATAACTGTTTCCTCTCCCTCTAACAATGGGAGCATTATTCCCGCTAAGGGGGCGGCCAGGCACACCAGGCTGCTCCTGGGAGGACACAGGAAGCACAAGTGCCTCACCTCACCACAAAAGGCTTCCTTTAAACACCTCCTCCTCCTCACTTGTGGCAAAGCCCAGCTTCCTTCTCCAAAAGTGCAGAGGAGGACAGCCTCCCCTGGGGACCACCAGCAGCAAAGAAGTCTCTGAGAGTGGCTGGGCCATCTGGACGGTCTGTGCCTGGCATCTTCCATCCCTGCCAACGGCAGAAGCTCCTGGTGCAAGTGGGCACGTGAGGTATGAGGGAAGGACAGCTGCACAAAGGACAGATCCCACCACCCACATGGAGCAGGAGGAGTGGCTGCCCCACCTCATGGGTGCTGTCTGCTCCACTTGTCACCTGCAGCATGTTCCTGCAGGAGGCTTTCTGAGCTCTCTCTTTGGAGACTTTCCAGGACATAAAGGGGACAAGGGAGAAGAAAGCTGGAGCTGGACATTTTACAAGGACGCAGTGGTAGGACAAAGGAGAATGCCTTTAGACTGAAAGAGGGTAGGTTTAGATTAAATATAAGGAAGAATTTCTTTGCTATGAGAGTGGAGAGACCCAGGGAAGTTGTGGATGGCTCAATCCCTGGAAATGTTTAAGGTCAGGCTGAATGGCACTTCGAGCAACCTGATCTGGTGGAAGCTTCCCTGCCCACAGCAGAGGTGTTGGAACTACATGATCTTTAGGTCTCTTCCAATACAAACAATTCTGTAATTCTTTGAGACTCAGGGAACTTGCTTGGGGAAGCAGAACCACCAGGGTGGGGTTTGGAGAACAAGCTGTGCAGATGAGTCCAAACATTTGGGGAGAAAAAGCAAGAAAGTGAGTGCATTGACGCCCACAGCTGCTGTTGTCAAACTCCAAAAATGTGCCTGTTTCCAGCCAAGTGACAGGACAGAGGTGGCAGCATACCTGTGGGACAAAGATGAAGCAGTTGATCGTGGTTGTACACACAAAGATACCTCCAGAGGTAAAACCAAACAGCAAATTGTGCCAAGTACGGAAGAAACGGTGGACTAAGCAGATAGTGCCAGCAGCCAGGAAAACGAGGTTGACCCCAACGATGAGTGTCAAGGACTGGTTGACTGGTGAGGAGCTGACATTGTCGGTCAGACCGGCCAAGTAGGTCCCATATAGCAGGAGGATACTCTGGAAGCAGAAAAAAGAGGTTTCCAGAGTGTGGAAAATTACAGCCTGATGGTGTCAACCCCCATCTCGCACCAAGCCCGGTGAGCTCAGATGCACTCAGCACAATCCTAATTAATGCTCTTTGATCTATAATGCAGACCTGGAGCGTGCTGTGGTGACACTGCAGCAAACACCTGGCACGCTGCAGCGGGCCAGCAGTGAGGCTGGGGACACAGGGCAGGAGTGAGGGTGCTGGTGGGCACGAGGGTCCCAACCAAAGGGCGTGAAGAGCCAAGAGTCAGAGGTCATCAGCAGGTGCTGCCACAGAGCAGGGGATGGCTGGGAGAAATTGTGAAAACCACCCCCTGGGCAGCCTTTAGCAGGAGAAGCAAAGGCAGACGAGGCTGGTGAGGGGCTTGGAACACAAGCCCTGTGAGGAATGACTGAGGGACCTGGAGGTGTTTAGCCTGGAGAAAAGGAGACTCAGGGGCGACCTTATCACTGTCTACAACTTCCTGAAGGGTGGTTGTAGCCAGGTGGGGGTTGGTCTCTTTCTCCAGGCAGCAACTGATAGAACTAGGGGACACTGTTCTAAACTATAGGGAAGTATAGGTTGGATATTAGAAAAAAGTTTTTTACAGAAAGGATAATAAAGTACTGGAATAGTTTACCTGGGGAGGTGGTGGATTCACCATCTCTGGATGTATTTAAAAATAGACTAGATGTGGCACTTGGTGCCATGGTTTAGTCGAAGTTAGGTTTGGGTTGGACTTGATGACCCTGGAGGTCTCTTCCAACCTAATGATTCTGTATGTGATTCTGTGTGTGATTCTGTGTGTGTGACTGGAGGCAGAGGTCCCTGCAGGGATGCAGCAGTGGATGCCATCAAGGAGCAACAGCACACCTCTGAAGGAGCAGGAAAGATATCCAGAAGGAATTCAAATAAGAAGGCAGGGAGAAATAGAGGTTTAGACTGGAGGGAAGAGGATGTAGTTGGTGCCTCTCTAAATAGCAATAATCCAGGAAAACTACCAGGTGCAATTCTTTTCCCTTCCCTTTGCTGTTTCCTGACTCCAACAGCAGGGAAGGGCACTACAGAAATGCTCTGTACACAGAATCTCTCCCTCCCCTCAAGCAGAGCAGTTGTTTCAGAGCACATGTGCATGTGTGCATGTGTCTCATGCACACATTTTTCCAGTGTGCTCAGGATAAAACCACCCATCAGGATAAGCCTCTCCTTCCGTAGGTGACCCTAGCAGGAAACACCAAGAACTTTTTGCCTGCCTCCATAGAGCTGAGCATGATCTGCCTTCAGGATCATTTGGAAATACCATCTAACAAAGTCCCAGCTCCTGCAAGGACCTGGAATACAGGGAATACGACCTACATTATTCCTGTGCTGCCCAGTAAGCGTCAGCCCTTTACTAAGAGTCATTGTTATTTGGGCATCAAGAAGTGCTTTGTGACCTGAGATGCAGATGTTTTTTAGGCCCTTCTGAACCCCTCTGTGGTGTGGCTGGTTGATGACTGTGATGGCTCCTGCCAGGGTTAAGGTCTGGAGGGACACAAGCAAGATATGTTCATGTCCAGATCTCTGGTGAGACTCCCGACTTCAGAGCAGCACGAAGTCTCAGGGTGGGGTTGTAGGAGTGAAACCTGCCTTGCTGGGAACCAGGCTGGCGCCTGACCCTGCTTTGTAGAATCCGCACTGGGTCACACCCGTGTCCACCATGGGGCACCTCCAAACAGCCCAAAGGCAAGCCAACCCCTAATCCCTGAGCAGGAAAAAAAGAGCACCAAAGTCCCATTTAAATTCATACGTCTATCTGGGGCACAGACAACAGCGCTGCCTTCTCATAAACTAGGACTCTCAGTAAGCACAGGAATAAGTGGCTTGTTTGTTTGTTTGTTTTAAACTTGAGCAGAGGACTTTGCTCCTAATTCCAGGCATGTCCTTGGCAAGTAATTTCTGTTCGTTGCTCTGTGCCAGTAAAACCAGGATAGTACACTGTGTCTTCCCAAAGGGCTGAGAACATTAATGCTGTGGATGCTAAGAAGTGCTATGTATGCAGAGATAAAGCCCACTTTCATGTTAGTGTAAATCCAGACTAACTCCATAGAAAACACTAAGGAAGTACTCCATGACCTCCAGTAAGTAGCAAGGAACAGGGCCAGATTCAATGCAACATTAAAAAGATTACCTGGAACGGATAATGGGGATGTTCTATTTCCAAAAGGATTTTGGAAGGGCTGTAGGCAGAGACATTACCTCTCTAAACCCTGACATAAACTGCAGACAAAATCAGAGGTGCAGACACAGCACTGAAAGCCCAAGTCATGCCTAAATTCCCTAACACCAAAGGACTTTTAAGGACAGTCTAGATTAATGTCTTTGAAATTAAGATTAGAAGGACTTGGCTGTGTTGTGAGGTCCCTTTCTGCTGTTTTTCCTATGATTCTGGGTAGATGGTCAGTGAGTATTACATTACACACAAAGGAAGTGCCTGTGCTGCACGCAGAGATTAAGCCAGTCCCAAAAAAAGGCTGTGATCTCACAAGCTTCATCAACATCAGCTTTCTGAAATGTGTCCAGCCTCTGCCATACCAGAGACACACAAGACCACAGATAATTACAGTGATAATTATACCGACATAGTTACATCAGTATAACTAACGCCGCTGGAAAAAGACTGGCCATGTGCAGAGATTCACCAGTGAAAGTGCACCTCAGAGGTATAATTAACCTGATAAGCATCCTGTAAAGGTGGGGACCAAGCACTTGTCATCAGCACCTCCTTGGTTTGAAGTCACAGGACTCAGGGGCTGAGCCACCTGGTGTGCCTTGGCAGTGGCCATTCACTGGAGTCCTTAGGGAAGGAGTGTGCCATAAAGAACAGCAAGATGTGAATTTCAAGAAGTGCGATGGATGAAGCTCAGGGGGTTGCTGGGAGACATCTAGAGAGACTGATTCTATGTGCACAGTGTACGTAAAGGAGATGGTGAGGCAAGGAGAAAGCAGCTAGCAGGACTTTCACCCTTCCCAGGATGGGAAGGGCTAGAAATAGAAGGGCTTATGAGATGAACAGGAGTAGTCAGGATCTGCAGTGGGCATCTAGCTTGGGAGGGCAGCGAAATGACAAACGCTGCAAAACAGTTTAGGCGGCAAGACAGGGAGGAGGTGAGATACAATGCAAGAAGCATTAATCAAGAGGTTACATACCTTAAATCCTAAAATGAGAACGAGCCAAAGATCGGAATAGAGTGATGCGCAGGACTGCACCCGGCTCACAGAGCACGTCATGCCTTTCTCTGTCGCCTACAAGGCAAGGGAAAGGCAGAAGTGAAGGCTGCAGCCTGGCACAGATCAACGGGAAGATGCAGCTAAGCTGGTCTCCTCTGTAAATTTCTGAAAGGAGAGGTCAAAGCTGGTGCTACCAGGGGCAGAGGCTTAAAGCAAGAAGATTTTGGCCTTCTGCTGCCAACAGGCCTGGTTAAGCCTTCCTCTAAAGCAGATGCCTTGGAGCCCTCCTGTGTCATGCAGGTGATCTGCACAAACCTAGGAATTTTGTAGTGGACTCTTGCCTCTGTAATAGACCAGACATAAACCAATCCAGGGTGACAAAAAGGTTTTCTACCTTGTTTTTCTTTCTGCTGTTTCTCAAAGACCACCTCCAAATGCCTGGCCACCCACCAACTCCGTCCACAGAGTTCAGACAGGACACAGCAAACCCCTGCACCACCCCTCCTCATCCTTTTACCCGCAGTGAGACGCTGAGGCTCCGGAAGCACTGGACTGGGTCAGAGAACACCCATGTCAAGAGCAAGACAGTGTCTGCCAGCACCAATGCTGCCACCATGGCCAGCAACTGCAGGTCTTTGATAATCTGCAAACATGCAAGGAGTACAAGTTACTATGGGGAACAAATGGACACCAATGATCTCAATCCCCCCCTGAGTCCCTTTCTGTGGTTTCTTTCAAGTGACACGTCCATCCTACTACTTTGCCCAGAGAGGTGTCCAGCACCTACATTTGAGTTGGACACAAGATCTCTGTCTTCAACTCCCAAATTCTTGGACATCAGGCTTGAGGCCAGCTATAAACCCTGCCTGATGGTGTGGATAGCAGGTAAATGCTATGAGAGAAAGCAGTTCTTCCAAAACAAGACTATTATCCCTTATGACCATATCATCAGCAGAGACAAAAAGAGCAGAGAAAACACCTGGTAGGATCATCATTTTGCAAGTTTAACACAGATCCCAGTGTGAAGCAGGGGTCCTTGCTGGTACCCAATTCCCCTGCAAACCCTCTTGTTCCATCTTTCATCTGAGACCTACTTTTTTCACTGCTGTAAAGGGACCACTGACAGTGCCCTTTTTTGTGCACAAATTTCCCATTTCCCTCCCAGTTGCTGAATCCCTGTCCTTAAGTGCTGCAGAGGAGTGCCCAGCGCTCCCTTCCTGCCTTCAAGAGCAGATCAGATCCATCTGGGGATGGCCCTACATCAGATGCTTCTGAGGACACTTGGTTTATTTTCATCCCACTAAAACAATCAGCCCAGACCTGAACACAAACACTGGTGTGTAGCACAATGAAAGCATGTGTCCAATGTAAAATGAGAACATTACTCAGTGATGGGGCTGGGACTCCACTGCGGAAGAGTGCCTGGCAGGGCACTCTTCCCCAGTGTAGAGTGGAAAAGCTTGCCTATAAAGTGGAAAAGCTCCTGCCTCATTGTGCAGGAAAAAATGACAGGCTTATGCCAGGTGTGAAACCAGACCTGTGATTGTGCCATCCATCCCTGTCATGTGCCAGTTTTATCTGCCATCCCACAGTGGTTTGAGACTTGCTGGTGTTTGCCCTCCATGGCAAGCCTGCTGCCCTCCCTTCCCACCTCAGATGCTGGGTACTCACCACCCGCTTGTCCGGCACCCGCTGGGTGAACACCTTGTAGAGCCGCCAGCTCTTCCCCAGGACAGGACCGAACACCAGGGAGGTCCCCACGCACAGCAGGCACAGCCTCACCTGCCAGGGGTCAGAGCGAGGGGGCTGACAGGGCTCACAGGGACACCACACACCCTCCCAGCCTGGGCTGCAATAACGATGGCTGGGGACCTGTCTACACTCTTCTGACTTCTGGAGGGTGATATCAGATACTAGAAAGCTGACCACAGGGTGAAATAAATTCAAAGGCAAGTATTCCTCTGTAGGCATGCCTGCTGCCTACCTTTTCCTCCCCATCCCTAGAGACTCTTGTTGGAAGGGCAGGCAAGGAGAGACAGGCAGCTTGTGAGCAGCAGGGGCCAGAAAGTCTCAGCAGCCATAAATCACTTGCTGGTACCTCTGTTAATTATCCTCAGCCCAGTGGCTGAGCAGGATGCAAGGATGCAGGGTGTGCAATGTCCCAGGTCCCACTCCCCCACACGGGTATATGCCCAGTCCTCAAACTGGCAGGGTGGCGGCCTCAGGCCAGGACATGGGGAGCTCATCACACAGGTGAGCATTTTGAGGAAGATCTGCTCTGCAGCCAAAAAACTTACCCACAGCCTCACAGCACCTGTGCTGTGTCAGGCAGTGGTGACTGTATGGAGGATCCCATCTCCCTCTGTGCTCCCCTCTGCCTGCTGCACTTGTACAAGCCCAGCAGCCTGCCTGCCTGCAGGACCTGTCTCCTGGGGACCTGCCTCGAATCCCTTCCTCTGTGCAGATGTGGTTTGCAAAACAGCAAAGGCCATTCAGGCAGAAAGTGTCTGGTTGCCTTTTGCATATGTGAAAGCCACAGCCCAGCTGAGCAACATGGTGGTGACAGGCTGTGGCTGGGACAGAGCGTGTACAGGTGACAGCTGGCTGGGAGAGAGCACGTACAAACAGGCCTGTACACGCATCAACGTGCCCATCCCAGCAAAACTCCAGCTCACCTGAATAAGCTTTTCCATTGAGTCTCCAGATGGCAGGTTCTGCTCCTGAATCCCAAAGAGGTAAGCACTTGTGTAAGTCAAGCCACTGCCCAGCAGAGTCACAATGTTGAGATTGGGACTGGACATCTTCACAATCCTCCAGGAAACAAAGCAGGGAATTTGGTGACAGTTACTGAGCATCATGAGCTGGCAGCACAGGGGTGAGGTTCTCTTACAGGGATGATGATGGTCACAAGGGATGCTGACACACTCTCCACTCCCAACCTGTGCTGTTCACCACTGCTCCAAAAGTTCAGCCATTACTCCACTGTCTCATCCTCTCCCCTTTCTTGCTGGAGTGCTTCACAATCCTTCAAGTATTCATTTAGCCCTATGCCAACATTTCTGCTGCAGAGAGGCAGAGGTGGAAAACCACACCAACACAGCCCAGGGGGACTGTCCCCAGCAGTAAGCTTTGGGTGCAAGAGCAACGTGTGCCCCAGGAACGGGCACTTCCCACTGCTCCTTCCTCTGAGGAGATACCTCCACACTCAGCACAGTCTCAACTTCAGGAAGCCGCCAGCAACGTTCAGGTTACAGTCTCTCCTCTGTAATTTCACCTCATCTCTCCTAATCCTGTAACTGTATTCAGGGAGGGGAGAATCAACCCAGTAATCTCTCATGACCTATCACCCTTCCCCAGCAAGCCCATCGAGTGAAAGCTGTACCTCCTGTACCCCTCAATAGCTCTGCCCCTTCGACCAGCTGCCAAGTCATGACTTCTCTCTTTCCTTGAGCTCCTTCCTGGCTTGCTGTCTTGCAGTCACAAAGCCTGGGGTTCA
The DNA here is from genome assembly GCA_013397195.1 of Hylia prasina. Lineage (NCBI taxonomy): Eukaryota > Metazoa > Chordata > Aves > Passeriformes > Sylviidae > Hylia > Hylia prasina. The sequence goes on along the minus strand of VYXD01013277.1, from coordinate 325,681 downwards.
ACCTGTCTCACCCTCCCTGCCTCCCTCACTGTGTCTCATCCCTTGGAGAAATATTCACCAGCTCATGCTCTCAGCTGCAGCTGAGAAAGGTCTCCTCTGCCCTCCCAGGTTCAGGAGCAGACCAGTATTTATTTACTGCAGAGCAAATAAATAACGCACATTCATTACAACACGTTCCAAGAACATCAATTCAAATGGCCACTGAACTCAACACCACTAGGTAATTGAGATGCTTCAGACTGGGATGCAGTTGGGATGCAGGTCATGCAGCTGCTGCAGTGCAGCAGGCACGGGGCTCTCAACACAAACCCTGATGGGCAGGAGCCTCCTGACTGCACAGTGGTTGTCAGGAGCATTAAATTCCTTAAAGCCACCAGAGAAGTCAAACAACATCAGTCCAGGCTGCACTCAGATGTACACCTCTGTGCGAAACAATGGCACATGGAGAGGGCACTTTGCCAGGTGAAGCCTGGGAGAGGGATGTATCCCTGGAGGAGGAAGCAGTTGAGATACCAAGGGACCAATGAATCTGAGGAGAAGGTGTCAGAGGGGCAGCAGAGACATCCAGAATTGCTGAGGAAGGCTCAGCACTGGCTGAGACAGGTTGAGCTATGAGGAACTGCTGAGCCTTCTGCTGGATTTATGCTGCCTTCAGGGGAGCACGACTTTTTATCTCCTCTGTGCAGACTGAACAGCACAAAAAAAAGTCAACACTTCACCACCACCTTCTCTCACCAATGAAGATCATGTTCCCCACCAATACAAGCAACCACAAAGAACAAAAAAGGTTATCAATATCTTCAAAATATGAGTGGCCCAACAGCAGGAAGGAAATGGCACACTGTGGGGAGTATGATGGCCTTGCTATGGAGCTGTGCTGCTCAGAGCAATGCTCTCAAGCATGTGGAGCAGAAATGAGCTCTCTTTTTGCCCACTCCTGTTGATGGTTTTATTGAGTAGCACCTCCAGGATGAGATCATGCATCACTGTCTGTGCCAGAGGGCATCCACAGTCATGGAATCATTAAGGTTGGAAAAGACTCCAAAACCATCAAGTGCAACCTTTGCCTGAACACTGCCATGAGAACTAAACCACAGCACTAAGTGCCACATCCAGTCTTGAACACTTCCAGAGATGGTTACTCCACCACTTCCCTGGGCAGCCTGTTCCAATGCTTGACAACCTTTTCAGTGAAAAAATTATTCCTGGTGTCCAACCTGAACCTCCTCTGATGCCATTTCCTTTCATCCTGTCTACAGCTCCCTGCCTTGAGGAGGAAAGGAGCAGTCCAAACAGGACTGTCTCCACCAGTGATCAAAACTGTGTGACGGAAAAAGCTGCAACATCCCTGGCATTACCCTTGCTTGCCCTGGTGCTGCTCCTTCAGGCTTACACCCTCCTGATCCTTAGCTGCTCATCAGCTCACAGCTTGGTCCTGAAGGAGCCTGACTCTGCTACTCCAGCTCAGGGGAAATCTCCCAGGGGAAAAGGGATGCCCTTACCTGTTTTGCCTGAAGCGGATTGTGAAGATGAGAAAGAAGAGTGCTAGCAGGACTCCTCCAGTCAGAAATGTCCACACAACTCCCAGGAGACCAGCAGAGAAGGATGGGGAGCTCTTCATACTACGGTCAAAAGATGTCTGTGGGAGGTAAAAGAGATAAGGAAGAAGAGGACATTGCTGGGGCTCTTAGCAAAGGAAGTCCCTACTCGAGCATGATCACTCCCACAGTTATCCTGCTCAGCCAGAAACCACAGCTCCCAGTAAGAAGACACTCCAGCACCAGACCAGGTCCTGTAGATAGGGCCACTGAGATGTGTGTGGACAGGACGTGTGCTTTGTCACTTGCTGAGTGCCCAGGAGGACACAGCAGTCCAAGAGCCCTCTTCTTATGGCCAACTAGCAAAACCTATAATGAAGTGTACAAGCGATTCATAAACCTCAGGCAGCCCTGCCTCTGGGAACATGGACAACAGTTCCCCACTGGCTTCTGGAAAGAAACCTTTGGAGAAAGGCCCTGTGGTGCCCCAGTTGGTATCATGCTTCTTTAGATCTTCTTGGCTCCCGCCCCCACCCCTCCCCGCAGCAGACAATGATCAGCTGGTGGACATGACTGGGAGCCAGCAGCAGAGCTGCCAGTCAGTGCAGGAGCACAGCAAAGGGAGTGTGACAGCGTTTTTCAGAGGTGGTGACACACCCAGCTGGAATCCACCTGTGTCCCAGCCAGCTGGAAACTGACTTGGTCCCAGGCAGACATCAGCTGAGAACTGGCTTTTGAGGGACACTCCCAAGCGGGTATGGTGGAGGCACCTCTCTCCTTACACACAAACCACCTTACAGGTTTAAATCTCCATTTAAAAATATTCTCTGCTCTCTCCTTATTAACATAAAACGGAGAAAATGATCCTACGTGAAACAAGAAACCTTCTTCCGCTGCTGATCTAAAATGCTCCAGCATTTTTAACAGGCTATGCAGGTGTGGGTTACTGACTTTTTCCCCTTAAAAAAGCATCACTTTAATAAAAGTGCTGGCACATCCCCTTTAAGGGGGGAGGGAGGAGAACGGGGTTTGACCTGGGATCACACACCTCCTCACTAACTTCTCGGGGGCTGAGTCCTTTCTCAGGTATTCCTGCATCCCATTTCTATTGCAGAAGACTACTTTTCCTGACACTGGCCCAAAATCCCAGTTTTTACTTCAAGGTCTGAGCTGTTTCTGCTTCCAACCTTGCTAGAAATAAATCTTCAGGCAGAAGAAAGGCATTTGTTTAGAGCCAATGCCTCATGCCCCTCTTCCCCAGCCAGGCTTCATCTCCTCTGGGCAAGCAAGAACAACGCAAAGCTTGCAGAATTAAAGCCACCACATAATTCTTGAAACAAAAACGTGTCACTGCCACATGAGCACGGCTGATCTGCAGGCTCCTGGCAGCTCACATGCTGGTGCCACGCTGGTCACAGGGCAACTGGGAAAGGCAAACCCCTGCCTGGGAAAGATATCCAGCTGAGAGGTGCTGCTGCTGCTGGGATGCAGCTGCGTGCACACCTCAGCCTCACTTTGCAGCAGCGTGGAGGGATCCCTGGGGGGATACTCATCTCTCTCTTGAAAACTGCCTCCCACCTCCTCTTCCCTCTTGCTATTCCCTGGGGAGCCTTTTGTCTCTCTGGGAAATGAAGACCACACCAGATGGTGGAGATGGTCAGCCAGGTCAGTCCCCCACTTACACCAGGACTCTCTGTAAAAACACCATCATTCAGCACAGATCAGGCCCATCCTCCCTCTTGCCTGGAGCTGACAGGGCTGGAACAAGGCTGTAATTTCTGCGTCCTGCCTGCCTGAGCCCAAGGGTAACACCTGGCTTTTGCCACTGAGGTGAGCAGGGCAAACTCAGCATTCTGGGGCTTCTGCACTTCACTCCCAGATTCACCCGCCAACAAAATCTTTTCACCTCTGGCTGCTGTCAGAAGTATTACTGCACCCTATTTCCAGCAACCACCCAGGGATCAGAAACACCCCTATGATCTCCACTTTTTCTCTCCCACACACCCTCCACCTGACTGCTGTTTCCCTGGATGTTGATGCTACTTGAAGTTGATGGAGCGCTTTGTTGGCTGCTGAGCTGAGTAAATCCTGGTCCTGGCAGGGGGAATATTAATTGTAAGCTGGCTGCCAGAGCCAGAGGAGCCAAGCAGCTTACAGTCTTTTAATTAAAGGCCCATGGTTGTGCAGGACGTGATGGAGAGCCGAGTGGGCCAAGCCTCGCCGCCCCATCCAGCAGCCTCACATGGCCTCAGCTGGAATTGGGTGCATCCCAGTGTCATTTCTAACACCTTCCAGGTGGAGGGGGAAAGTACCATTCATTACAGATGATGACTTTTAATTAAATCTTGCTCTACTCATATTTGAAAAGCACTTGGAAGTTATAGGGGACAGGAAAGGTCAAGGGCAGATGGGGCCATCTCAGGCCAATCCTGAGCAGCTGGCTGACACATGGGAGGGCTGCTTGACATGACCTGGCTATTGTGGATGCTTTCTCCACTTCTGGATAACTGCTGGGTGTCACCTAGACTGGGCGTGTCTCGGAGGTCAACCAGGTGACAGTGTGGTGCCTTCAGCTGGACTGGGATTGCTTGGCAGCTGCAAGGCCCTCTTCATCCATCCCCTAAATCTACTCCTGCAGAGCAAACCTTGTGTCCCAGAGCAGCCCCCTGCATCCATGTCCCACTGCATCCATACGTACCACTGTCACGGTGCAGAGCTCCTGCAGCGCCCGCTGCTGCTGCTCCTGGCTGCCAAAACTGGAGCTGCCATGGCAGAGCTCAGAGCAGTTGAATCCCGGCTCCATAGCACATCCTCAGCTGTTATCCAGCCGTTCCTTTGCCCTGCTGGAAGGATGAGCGTTGGCTTTCTCCAGCGAGAAGAAACCCTTGGCACACACCACATCCCCCCTGTCAGCAGGAAAGGGTCTGAGGGCGGCAGGGGCTGAGCTTACCCAGACTGATGTGATGCACATCCAGAGCCAGGACAGGGAGTGCCCCCTGTCAGTGTCCCTCGGGGTGTCCTCTACAGCGAGGAGTGTCAGCTCAGGACCTGGGCTCCCACTGAGCACGGCAGCATCCCCAGCACTGCTACACCACCCTGCAAAACAACACCTGTGGAGGGTCACAGTGGCCCCCAGCCCCTATATCCAAGCTCGGAGCTGAAATGAGGTGCTGTGCTGGTCCAAGAAAGAGCACATGGCACCCTGAACCCACTGCATCTTTCCTTTGTGAATGCATTTTCCTGCACTGGGACAATTTCAGGGTCATTTTGCAAGTACCCTCCTTGTGCTGGTGGTGACTGCTGGTTTCATGGAACTTCCCTTTCCTCCAGCAGAGAACCAGCCAGTGAAAACAATCAACAGCAACAAGTGTTGCCATCGCTTAACAGGACATGCAGCCAGGCCTGGGTGAGCAGAGGGGCACGTGTTTGAACCCCGTGTTTTGGCTGACTTGGCCTGAGGTACAGCCTGGCTACTTGAAGAGCTGGCTGTTCATTAAGGAGATTTAGAAGCTTGACATCTCCGTGCTCCTCCTCTCTCCTGGTGCTCTGGCTGCCAGGTATTGTCCCTGCTTGCTCCTGCTCTCTTTGCACCACCTTTGCCTCTGTTCCCCCTTTCATTTCTCTTTTTGGTGTGGATTTTAATAGGCCTCATTACCATTTTAGACATGAGCTCATACTTATCCTCAAGCATCCTTACTCAATTACCATTGTCACCAGGTTTAATTAGCTTCCAGAGCACGACCATAAGCAAGTCTCCCGTCGTTAGCAGCTGGGGAGGAGGCACAATAGCTCACTCCCTATTTGCTCCTAACAACAGGTGAGAGGAAAAAATTATCCCTATCATGCTCCTCGGGGCTGCTCCCTGGCTGAGCATCCCCTGCGCCTGGCCAGTGCTCCATCCTTCTCTGTCACTGCCCCTGATGCTTTGATGCCCTCTCCTTCCAGGTCCTTTCTTTGGAAAAACTTCTGTCATTATGTGAGCAAGGAAAGAGTAAATTAAAAAGAAGCACGGTCATCAGGACCTGGTCTGAAACTTGATTGTCACAGGGCATAATTGGGATTTGAGTGCCAGAAAAACTACAGGTGTTGTTCTCAGCTCGAGTGTAAACTGATTTTTCAGCTTTACAGCAGTTGCTTACGAGTCCCAGCCCGAGCACATCAAGGTAAGTGGGCTACTTGTCCAAAATTAGCAGACCAACCTCTGAAGCAATAAGCACAGCTCTCCTGCTGGCAGAAGCCTTCATGTACTGCAGGTCCAGGCACCGTCCTGCCCCTGCCAGAACTTCCCCCAGTGTGAGATCAGCTCGCTGTGTCCTCCAAACACAGTATCACACATCAGCCAGGCTGAAGATTTTACACGCGTGGTATGTAAAGATGTGTTTTTCAAGAGTGCTGAAGTCACCCAGCACCATCAAGCCTCCTCCTCTCTAGCTTGTAGCAAACCGTGGTGGTGTTTTCCCTCTCCAGCAGGATCATCCTCTGGGAGTTTTCATGCCCTCCATAGCTCAGGCTGAGTGACTGGAAAAGAGCCATGGCTGCAGGAGATATCCAGCTGCTGCAGTGAATGCCAGGATTGCTACAGTGCTGGAAGTGCACTGGAGAGGAGACAGCCTCCAGCTGAACAATTCAGAGACCAAAGGACAGTGTGGAGGGACTGGGTGGGGATAGGGACAGGAGAGGGGCACTGAACCTTCGATGCTGAGAAGACCTGAAGGTGAGCACTGCTCAGCCTCCAAGGGGCTCAGCTCCTCCTCATGTCCCCAGGTGGGTTTAAAGACAAAACCCCCTACAATTCCTAGTAACCTTCTGCCATGTCAGAGCGGGAACACACCTGGCAGGTGGAACACTATCAATGCTGGCATGAGGCCAGCAGGCACAGCCTTCCTGTGGCTCACAAATGGAGATGAACCACAAGGAGCACCAGTTCAGTCCTCATCCACCCAACAGGCCACTCCTTGGAGGAGGGCAGAAGCCCCCTGGGTCTCCCCAGCCCCCACCCCTGCATTCTGCAAACGACTCCCACACAATGTTGATAACAAGCCGAGGCCAATTAGTGTTCATTAGTATGCAACAAAGCAAGCACCAGTGCAGTTGTCGCTGAAAGGCAACAGGCATTTCCAGCCCAGCTCCTGCCTCTTGTGAGAGCTGGCAGGAATGCTTGTCTGTAGCCTAGAGAGAATCCAAGGGGACCAGCACTTTGGGGGGGTCACTGACCCTCAGGGTGAGGCTGGGCAATGGTTGTCAGGACAGACAACACCACAGGTAAAACCCCACATCCTTAAAATGTAAGGGTCTATTGAGAACAGAGACTCGTGGGGTTTGGGTTTTTAGGTTTTTTTAAGACCAAAATGCCAACCAATTCCAAAGGATGACTTCCAGAGCAGAATCACAGAACGACTTGGGTTGGAAGGGACCCAGCAGCCCTGAGTGCCTTGATCTCCCCTTGCTGCCCTCAGTCTCTGTGGCCTTGTACCTGCCGGCTGCCTGGGACATGGTGGAGAGTATTTGGCCACAGAGGAGCATTGGCTTGCATGCAGACATGATCCAAAAAGCCAAAAGTCAATAGGAAACAAGTGATTGGACCACATGAAAAATATTAGCACCATCATCTTCTAAGATGAAAGGGAAGCACTGACTGCTAGAAAACAGTATTTGGATAAAAGCAATTTGTGGTCACCTCAATGGTTGATCTCCAGGCCTGGAAAACCTGTTTCCTTACATCTGTTGAGACCTAGGAATACTTAGCATAAAATCATTTAGGTTGGAAAAGAGCTCTTAGATCATCAAGTCCAACAATTAACTCAGCACTGCCAACCCCTCCACTAAACCATGTCCTTAAGCGCGACATCTTCATGTTTGTTGAACACTTCCAGGGACAGATACAGAATCACTAAGGTTGGAAAACGCCTCGAAGATCACCGAGTCCAGTATCTAACAATGCTGAGTAATTGTAGACTAATGCACAAATAGCCCTCAAAATAGCTGCAGTTGATGTCACCTAAAAGCACACCTTGACTCTCTCGAAGTTTCTTCTTCCCTTTCAAAACACTTCTTTTGGGGAAAAAAAAAAAAAACAAACCAAAAAAACCAGAGGAAAAAAACCTTTAAAGAAGCTGAAAAATCATCACAGCATGTATAGACCCAGAGCAGGCAGAAGGAACTTTTCACCCCAAGAGGTTCATTTTGATGTAGTGTTAAAAGAGAGGCTTCTTCCCAAGGGTGACATCACTGCTCGGTGAATCAAAAGGTGGAAAAGCAAAGATGTCAAATCACAGACAACAGAACAATCGCATTCAGAAATGTGCCAGTCTTCATGAGCTCTGCAATCCTGTCTGGTCACAGCAGTCCTGACAGAGAAATGGTACCTGCACACCTCTGCAAGGAGCACATTTGGAGAAACATCTTCTGAAAAGAACTTTTGGGAAGGCGGATGTGTGGCCAGAGGCAGAGAACAGCTGGGGAGAAGGAGCAATGTGCAAAGGGCAGAGCCATTCCTGCTGCCTCAGGAGGGGAGCAGGAGGCCTCAGTTCACCCCTGATGGGTCTGTGCTGCTACTGCCAGTCCTGGTGGGAGATGGAGCTGTGCTGGTGAGGAGCAGCCTCAGCTGACAGGACACCGGGCTGCACACTGACAGTGGGAAATCATCCGGATAACTGTTCCGGCAACACAAAAACTGCGGCATGGGGTTTTGCAATTCAGAAATCTGGAGCTTCCGAGACAGGCTCCTGCTTTTTCCTTCTGCTCTTCTTGTCCAACAAGATCCCTTCTTGTCTGGCTTGAGAAACCTGCAATATTGCCATCCCCAAGGCGATCAAAAAAAGTCACAAGCCAGACTTACTGCAACACCCCCCGTGATGAAGCTACTTAAAAAACGTGAGTTAAAACACATAGCATAGCTGAAGATTGTTTTTAATTTATATTTAAAACTTCAGCACCTACGTTTTCCTGTTTTTCCCTGCAAACACAAAAGGAAAAAGAAAGAAAACCAAGCAACCCTGCTTATCACATCACCCTAAAACCTAAGTTACAAAGGCTCAATCCCCAGGAACACTGGGGAGCTATGAAGTTGTCACCCTTCTTCTCAGGGACAGTCCTGTGCTCATGCTTCATTCTGCTCCTGTCCCTGGGGTTTCCAAAGCCACTCCCAGGCCCCTCAGATATCTTCACACCTCACAGACAGACAGCAAGCTCAGTCAGGATAACCAGCAGGAGATGCACACAAAGGAGGGAGATGCAGGACAAGGCACTTCTGACTCTGCGTACATGGGGAGCTCGCTGTGTGACTGAAACCTGAAATTTTGTGTTGACTGAAGCTAGGTGTGATTTTCAAGCCTCCTATCATTTTGGAAAGCATGTCCCAATATCCTGAAGGCAATAACTTCTGAATGTTGATCTTACTGCTTGTCTGTCCAGTAGCTCCCTCACCTTGGGAGGATGGCACGAGATTGGCACATTTAGCTCTGCCTCTAGACCTTTTAACTTTATAACTGCAGGTTGAATACCCACATGGCTTTTTTCAGTTGTGTGGTTTACATTTGAATTAAAGAAACCTCCATGCAAAAAAAACCAAAACAAAACAAAAAAACCCCCATATTAATTTTTTTGAACCACCACACAGTCCTGTGAGGAGCTGACTCACACTTCTCCCACTAAGGAGCTGATAAGGTGTTTAACTCTCTAACCATAATTGCTACACAATGACAGGCATGTGAGAAACAGAGACAGAGTAGACTGGAGGTGCTCAATGGAAGGAAAATTAGGAGGGAGTACCAAGAGGCATAGGGAGCATGCCACAGATGAGGCTGATATGACCAGAACTGATGGGGAGGTAAACCAAATCCTTGGAGCTGCCAAGGAGTGATTTTGTGCCACTTGAAGATCTGAGTCCTCCCACCTGTCCAGCTCCAGCAGCTAAGCAGCAAGTGCATGAAGTGAGCAGAAACCTCCAGGTTTTTGCCTTCCCAAAGTGGCTGGGAGTCCTGGGGTCAGGACCCCACAGCCCCTGGTGCTGAGCTCACCCCTGCTTGGCCAGGCAGCCTGTCAGGCTCCTCACACAGACAGCAGGAAACAGCCAGAGAAATCCTTCCAGCCCAATTTCAGTGACACCATGGTACACCCCCAGGTGGAAGTTCACCATCCTGCAGCCAATGAGGGGGGCAGTGGGAGTGGGATCTCTGCTGAGAGGCAGCAGCCTCGCCACTTGGGGCCAAGGAGGGCACTGAGAAACAGGCAGGGGACATACCCCAAGCACTGCTCTGAGAAGGAGCAGTGCTGCTCCAGTGCCCTTTCCATGCCCAAGCCTCTGCCCTCTGCCCACAAGGATAACTTCCTTGCTCATTCCCAAGCCATGGCTCAGTTTCCATGCCCAAGCCTCTGCCCACAGCCAGGGGCTGGGGTGCATAGTGCCCCAGCAGCTGTGCTGGGACACAGGAAGGACACGAAGGAGGCTTTTCACCACTTTGGGAAAAGTCCTGGGTTTTCATTACTCCGTTACAACTTCATCAGTCATTTGATTTATTAGTGGGAGACCACATATGTAGGTGTTGTTCTGCCTCCATGGGATAACCTCCTTGCTCATTCCCAAGCCGTGGCTCAGGAAGGTCTCCATCCCAAGTACTGGCCAAGTGGCAGATGACCTGAAAGTGGGATGGCAAGGGCTGCCTCTCCAGAATCACACAGCCAATTTCATGCCACACTGTGCCTCCACCATGGAGAGGCAGAAGTGGCCAGGGCTGGCTACAGGGCCAAACTGTATGGCCACCATGCCCCATGCCCACAGAAACGCAGCTCCTGACTGCCACTCTGCCAGGCAGAACCAAAGAGAAGAAATGTTGGAGGTGTACAAATACCCCCAACCTGCTTCACAATTTGCCCTGGTAGTTGCTGCAGGCAAACCATGAGCGCCCCGTCAGCCAGGCTGGTCAATCCTGAATCCCTGTCACAGATCACACCCATGTGCCTGCCCCAGAGAGGCTGGCACCTTGTCATAAGGACAAGGAGGCTGCAGGACTCCACGGTGGCTGTGTGACACTCACACTTTTCCACCAGGACACTGATGCAAGGCGCTGTGACTGGTGCAGCATTACCAGGTCTCAGGCCTCTGTGCCCGTTCCTGGCGCCTCTGTTGCTTTTATACCTGCTCCCATCCATCTACATGCATGACCTGCCTCAGAAAGCTGCCTTTTCCCAGGCCATTCCCATCAAATGCTCCTTTCTCCTTTGGGCATATGCTGCTCTGAGGCACAGCTCAGCCCCAAGCACCACTGCTGGAGGATCCAACATCCTTCCATCAGCTTCCTCTGCCTTTGGGGTGTTAGCACCAGCCTAACAAATGGGAACATGCCAAAAAGCCTTACAGGAAAATGTAGCCTGCAATTTTTTACTGTCTTAACTGTACCATCTTCAGAGAGCCACCATGAATAAGAGGTAAAAAAGCCTGATGATTTGGAACTTTGATTTAGAAGGGAGATCTACCTTGTGGTTGAGGTGTGTATGACTTAATTAAAAGCAGAAGCTCACCCCCACTGAAGCTGTTTGCTGCCAAGCTGTCAAATGCAGAGGAGGAAGAGACCTCAGAAGGAATATTTCCCTAAAGTTATGTTTCACATTAAGCATATGCCTTCAAGAGTTCTCCCTTTCCAAAGCTGGCAGAAAGCTTCAGCTGCTCCTTCATGCAATCAGACACCATCCCCTCACAGCCCTTGCAGCACCAACACACCAGTGTTTTCACAAACAGGGCTAGGATGGCCAGGCTGCAAAGCCACACAGCCCCAAGCATGGGGACAGCTTCTAGTGCTAACAAGGTCAGCATGTTTTTTCTCTATTTAACCTTTTTTTCTTTCAAATTTGGCAGGATTTTGGAAATCAAGTGACACATTTAGTCCTTAAAGAGGCAGGAAAACAGAGCACTACAGCTCTTTCACCTTACCCCTAATGACCAAGCAGCAGGGAATATTTTCCCCTGCGAGACAGATTTGACTTAAGGCTCTGAAAGCCAGAGACGTCCACGGCTCCTCTGGCTCCCCTCCCGGGTACCACGGGCTGCCAAACTGCACCCAGTGCTGCCCTGCTCAGTCTCTCTGCTGGGCAAAACAAGCCCCCCACAGAAGGGGCAGGGCCACATCAAGGTTTCCAGGTCTGCCGGCCTGACTCCCTGCAGACAGCGGTGAGGGTCGCTCAGGGGCGGAGAGGGGCAGCTCTGAAACTGGAGGCACGACCAACCCGAAGTGTGGAAAGTGCTACTTGTAACCTGTGCCAGCAGAGGGTCGGCAGTAAGAGCCGAGGGTGCAGCCCCGGCACCAGGTGGGTGAGGGGAAGTGGCAGCTGCGCCAAGGCCGCATTAGAAATGCCAGCTGCAACTCAACACTGGCAGCTCCCGGTTACCCAGGATCTGGTTCCCTTGGCCTCCTCCCTGCTCCTCTGAGGATGCAAAGCACCTGTGGGGCAGCAGAAAATCCAGCTCTGGGTCCATGAGCCACCCCTCCCCGAGCGGTGACCAAGTCCCTAGGAGTTGTGTCATGCTCAACTCTGGCAGCCAAGGAGAAGCAAACAAGCTGGGTCCTGGAGTGTTTCCCGGGGGGGGGTGTCTCACCCCTGAGCAGCACTGTGAATCCAGGGCACATGGGTCCCTCTCTCTCCCTCTCCACCCAGCAGGCTGCTGCACTGTGGAGTTGGTTGCAACTTTTCTTCTCCCCATTTTGAACTCCGAAAGACACACAGCTCGCCCATGTAACAGCAGTTTGGTTGGCACAAACTGACCTAGCGCTGCAGCTTCACATCTCTGCATCCTGCGAGGCAGCCCTTTCCCATCACCACGTGCCGGCAGGCTGCCTCTCCCACAGGCGCCTTCCGGGGACTGCTTGAAACCTTCGGGACGGTATTTTCTGGAGAGCTACAGAACAGCGGCCCAAGCCCGCCCCGTTTCGAGCTCAGGGGTGCACTCCGGGCACAGCCAAGACAGCGAAGGGCGGAGGAGGAGCCCTGTATGCCTCAAAAGCGCGCCCAGAGCACGGCAGGGCGGGAGCGCTCGGGGGCTGCCAGCGCATCCCGCGGCACCCCGCAGGCTGTGGGCAAAGGGGCTCGGGGAGCACAACCCACCAACGCGAACAGCGCCAGGGCAGGAAAGCAACTTATCGGGTAACCCGGGCGCCCTCGTCTCAGCCANCGCCGGCCCTGCTCCCGTCTGACCCGGGACAAAACTTCTCGGCAGCGGGAAAAAGCCCGGGGCCCGGGGCTGTCCCGGCAGGGCTGGACCCCTTTTCACGCCGGCGCCTCCTCCAGACGAGAGCAGCATCGAACCCTCCCCAGAACAGCGCCGGGGCCGGGAGAGCGGGACCCCCGGC
>VYXD01013277.1:282446-312634 GCA_013397195.1 Hylia prasina | reverse complement strand
CCTCGTCTCAGCCATCCCGCTCGCAGCCCCAGGCACGGCTGCCAGCCCCTCTCTCCCCACACCGCGCCCGGCGGAGCTCCCGACCCACCTGCGGGGACGGCACTGGTACCCAGGNCACAGCCCCCGATTGAGCTGCCCCGCCGCCGCAGCCCGTTAGCGCCGCGCTCTCGCCTCCTCACCGCTGCTCTTCACTCACCTCCGGGCCCTATCCGGAGCCTATCCCTATCCTGCTGCCGGCGGGATGCGCCCGCCTGGGAACGGGCCGCCTCGCTCGGGTGCTCCTGGCAGCTGAGCCAGCACAAAGCCCCACGTCGGTGGCAAAACCGGCCCGAGAAGGTGAGTAAACGCGAGGGCGGCCAACCTCGTGCTCCGTGACCTGCTTGTGCCGCCCCATGGCTAATGGTAGCCAGCGTGACTACTGCAACAGGTATGGATGTCTGTGGGAGCAGCACGCGGTGCCTTGTGGACAGAGCCACCGTCCCTCTCAGCATCCCCGTGCTGAGCGTTTCCCTGTCATGACTCCCACGGTCCTGCAGTTCGCTCACATCAGCTTCATGCTCTCTCTCCTCAAGACAGCCCCTCCATTTTACTGGAATTCTCCCCCAACTCTGAAAGTCAAAAGCTCTGCTCCAGCACTATAGTTTCTCTCCCAGCCTGCAGCAAAGTGCCAGGTGCTGCTGGAAAGGGCTGTTTGCAGACAGGCGTACAGGTTTTCTCTCTTTACACTGTTCTGTTTACCTCATTTACCCAACTGTGCTAGGCCTTGGCATGAACAGTGCTAATTTTTCACTCCTGCCCATTCCCAGACCTGCAGAGCCATGGACCAGGGGCAGCAGTGGTCTGAATGGGAGTGGAGAGGTTTGCACAGCACTGTTGGTCACATTGTGCCTCACAGCACCGTTGAAAACAAACGGTGACCTGTTACTTCTCAAGCCTAGTAACAGCAGCCACTTTGCAGCCTCTGGTGCTGCCAGCAGCTCCCACTCCCCTTTACTAGATTTGACTCCTCCCCAGAGGAGAAGCTGCCGTAGCACCTCTCCACTCCCTCTTCCCATCCTCCTCAGAGGCAAAACGGAGGCACATATGTACCTTGCCCAGGGAGTCTAACACCACCCTCCAGAAAGTGTTTTCTAGCCTGGGCAGTGGTGGGCAATGAAGGCTCAGTGGGGCCAAGGGTCACATCCAGAGCAAGTGGAGGAGGTAGGAGCTTTCTTACTGCCATGTACAAAGGAGAATGAAAAAGCCTTGGGAGACCAAGGTCCAGCAATTTAAAAGATGGAGATCCATGGATTAATTTTGAATTTTGGCACTGAAGGCAGCCCTCCAATTTGCCAAGGTGCAGATTATCTGCAGCTCACAGTGGCTATAACAAAGCTCCCCATATTTCTGTATCACTGGAAATCTGATCCCTTTTAAAACACACAAGCTCTTAGACTGAACAATGTGGTCTGCGTCCATAAAACTAGGACCATAAGTAGAAACATCTCTCAGCAGGAAGTGAGGGGAGAGGAGTGAGACTCTGACTGTTCACACAGGAACAGAAGTGCCTTATTTCTGTTTCCTTCCAAAGCTAGCAGAGAGCATTCCTGCTGCCCCACTGACTTGTGCTTATTACTAAGCACTTTGTAAACTGTGATAATGAGAAATGGCTGCTTTGTGCTTCACTTTTGCTCTCAAAAAAAAACCAAACAAAAACCCAGTCAAAGCTCTGGGGGTATGGACAGTTCCTTGGCAACTGTTACAGACACCTAGATATGCATCGCCTCTTATTCCTCACCCAGCAGAAGTGGGACCACAACTTCATCCCAGTGAGCTCTGCAGCCCTACAAGAGCTGGGACATCCTTCTGGGTGTCACTTGGCATTGTCAGAGAACGTGCGCGTGCAGCCAGGATGTTGGGGGGTCCGGGAAAAATGCCTGGGTGTTTTGTCTGGAGGCAGGAATGTGCCTGCTGCACTACTGGTAGGCACCAAAAGGATTGGTGCTGCCAAGCAGGAAGGAATAGAGGTCTAGAAAGGCACCAAGTGAGGGCAGAAAGTCCATAGTTAAGGTGAGTTGTGTTACAAACTCTGCAGGGACGAGGCCCCTGTTGTGCCAAAGGGTCTTGCTGTGCATAAAGCATGGTCAGTAAAACCCCGCGTTTGGAACACATCACCCCATTCCAGAGAATAACTGGAGCCCAGCAGCAACATGGCTCAGTTGGAGGCTGGGCCCTAGGAAGGGAAAGCAAAAGCTGAACTCATTTGAAACTGCCAGGGGAGGCAGGATGCAATTTTCTCCATCTGGCTTCCGTGTCTTTTTCTCAGTCCTTGCTCTTTTTAAACATCCTGTTGAAGAGTTGGATTGCAGAGCTCCCTGGAGGGGTTCAGTATCCATCACAACACTGCCTGATAAGAAGGATAAACCACCTGCTCACACCTTTTCACTGGTGCTCTGACCCTTCATCCTTTGCACCTTGTTCATCCTGCATGGAGCTACTTGCACGTTACAGCTGCTGGATTCCTTGTGGGAGTTGTGATCTCCTGGGACACAGCACCTCATTTTGGAGGTCTGGCCCATGTCATTTGCTCCAAGCTGTACACAACAGTTGGATACTCTTTTTAAATTTACTGTTGAAAAAAGGGGGCTTGAAGCTGATTTTTGTGGACTGAGACCCCCACTGCTTGCCAGTCATTAGCTATAACACTTCTCTTCTGGGGTCTGGCTCAGGGTTTTAGCCCATTTAACACTTATGCTTTGTCCATCCTTAAGGGTTCACACCCAACCAGGGTGTCACACAGGAACATCAAAAATACCCTCTACTTTAACTGCAGCTCTTGGTCATCTGCTAAACTCTTCTTAAGCAACCCACATTGCAGTCAAATTTCACTAAATTTGTCTGAGTTTTCTTTAGGATTAATTGCATTCATTTTTTGCTTCATCTTGGGGAAAATTGGTGCTTTGTAAAAGCCAAATTCATATATGACTACTTATGATTGTCCTGACTTTGCTCAAGTCCATTGCAACTGTTCAGCTCCACTGTCTCTACCCATCTTGTTGAATCTAAAAGGGAGACAGGGTGTGCTGGATGGAAGCATCCTCTGCTGGGAAATTATCATCCAGCACACTTAGAAACTCTCATGAGGCTTGACTGTGGCCTGCAGGCAATCTCCACAGATGTGTCCCAGAATTAAATTATCTATGCAAATACAGTTTTCTTTTCACACGTTGCAAATGAGCCTGTAGAGAGAGATCCGTGCTGGGCCTCGTTTGATGAGGCAGTCAGGTACACACAGGCTTGCACACCGTGCTCCCTCTTGGGCTTTCCTCATCTACATCTAGTCTGCTCCAAGTGCCCGCTGTAGAACGGGTAATGTTGCCATTTGCATGAAGCACCACCCTTCTCTCTTTCACTCTCTCCGTTCTCAGCATGTGGCAGCCAGCAGTTGTAACATCCCCCTTAAAAAAAAAACCATGTAGCCACACTTAGGCAATAGCATTTTTGTCCGATCCATTCCTAAAAGGGAAACTTCTTCAAGTTTTTCTCTTCCAAGTTTCCTCTTTGGGAGTTTAAACGAATTATTATTTTCTTTTCACATACCCACCTAGTCCATGGTCCCTTGGGTATAAATGGTCTAAGTTTTACCTGTTTGAAAGTTCACTAAAGCCATCCTGTTTGAAAGTTCACTAAAGCCATCCTGCCTTTCCCAGCCCATTTCCAGGCCATGAGGCTGGGCACTGGACTTTGGACAGGCAGCTGTCCAGAGAACCCATCCGCAAGAACTGGAGCTAAGTGCCCCAACAGTGAAGCCTGTCAGCAAACACCAGCCACCTCTTCAGCCTTCAGGAGTTTCTATTCTCTTCTCCAGCTCTCAGGAGCAGGACCTTGGACTTTTTTCTACTTTCCTGAGATTTCTGAAGGCTCGAACAACCTTTTGCTGTTCCCACATCATCCTGTTGGCTTTCTGACACTTTCCAAACAATCTCTTCTCAACTCCTCTTCATTGCCCTTGACAGAAGTTCCCCATTATAACCACTTACCTTGGTAAAGCAACATGTGTGAAGTATTCTTATACAAAGAATTGCCCTCAGGGAGGTTCCCACTGCTCACTCTGTTCCTCCCAGTACGCCCTGGAAGAGTGTCCATTCAGATGGTGAAATCTCTGCCAGGAGTAGTTAGGTGCAGCTGAGGACATGAGTATGAACTGGGTCACATTCCCTTTAATGCCCATTTTCCGTGGCTCTGTGAACTGCTGTAAGGTAACTTTGTAACTCACTCATGCCACAGAAAATTCTGAGCCCAGTTACCGCCTCTCCATCCAGGGCAAGTAAAAAAACCTTCCTTTGTAGCACAAGGCTCTGCACCTTCCAAGACTTGAAACAGTCTCTCAGAAAGATGATCTTTGTATGGTTGATGTGGACCTCATTGCTGCTAGATGGACAAGCCAAGATCTTAGGAGTGACCCTGCTGAAAAAGAAGTAGGAAAGAGTGGGGAAAACCAGAGGGATCAAGAATATGGTGGAAGAAAAGCACCATGTGAAGAAAAGTGACATGTGACCCACACCCCCTTGTAGTAGAAGCTACAACACTTTGAACTTGTCTAGGGCAGGAAGATCAGCTCCAGCGTGGTTTCCACCATGCTTAGAACTGCAGCTCACTCCCACCCTTGAAAACTGGTTTGTTAGCACCACCCTGCTCATCCTGCCCGTCTCTTATGCAAAGTAAGGCTAATCCCAGAATCACCTGACAGGGGGCCAGGTCAGAAAGTCACAGAGGGCTTGGGCCTGAGACATGACCTCCTTCAAGCTGCCGTTTGGCAGCTCCCTGTGAAAGTAGAGCTGGTGCTCACTACTGGAAGAAAGGCTGCTCTGCTTAAACTCTCCCCAATCCTTTCTGCTCCATCCATGAAGCCAATCAGTGGGGTGTTAGAAACTCTCTGTGTGAAGACTTTTTGCATCCTGCCAGTGGCAATGCTGGATGGGGACCAGCTGGATGGAGAAAACCCTCAGTCAATCTGTTGGATGTGGGAGAGAGGCTGACAACCTTTTTGTAAGCTGGTTTCCCACATGCTTTCTAATTATTAGTTTTTTGGGGGATAGCATCAAGAGGAAAACACGAGGTTATGAATTAGGTACTGTGGCAAGAAAAAGGGAGCCAAGGTAGAGCTCCTGAGAAAGCAGCAGGATGATCCTACGCTGCAGTGTGTAGCCAGAGTGTGTGGGAATCAAGTGAGGCTGTGACCAAGCTCTCTGGCTCTGACAAGCAAGGAGGTTCATACAGACGTGGGTCTGGGACTCAGAGACAAATGGCCTCATCTTTGATGAGATCCTTTCCAAACAGTTAGCACCGTGGCTCCAAATGTTCCCCCATTCCTCTTTCTTCCCTCCACTTAGCATACTCAGCATGATGTCATAGGGTGTTGAATATCCCTTTGGTCAGTTGGAGTCACCTGTCCTGGCTCTATCTCCTCCCAGCCTCCCAGGACCCCCTCCCCAGTCTGGCAGCATGAAAAGCAGAACAGGTCTTGGCTCTGTGTAAGATCTGCTCAGCAATAACAAGAACATCTCCATATTATCAACCCTGTGGACAGCACAAATTCAAAATACAGCCCCATACCAGTCACTGTGAAGAAAGTTAACTCTACACCAGCCAAAACCAGCACAAAGGGTAGAGGGGAACTTGTGGGATCATTCCCTCTCCCACATGGGGTAGGAACACATGCTCAGCTTTTATTAAACATCAGCAAATCCCTCTCACAGGGATGGGATCGGGCAGAATCATACTTTATGGCAAAGCACAGGTTCTGCCAGGGGGAGGACAGAGCATCCTTGACTGAGCTGTGCAGAGGTTGACACATTTTATTTACCATAATATAAAAAATAGTGTGGGAGGGTGGGCAAGTGGGCTGGAGGGAGCAGAAGAATAACCATAATTTTCTTCTTGGCTTTTTTCCCAACTCATGTTTTCCATTTGGACACTTGGTTTTCATCAGTCCCTGGTTTTGCTGAGCGAATAACAAATGCTTTCCAAGGTTAGATGGTGCTTCAGTGAAAGGCCATGCCTGGTACCACACTTCCCAAAAGCCTGCAGAGGTCTGAGCTCCTGAAGGACCAGCCAGGCTCTCCCCAGGCTCTAGTGGATGCTGACACAGGAGACCAGGAGTTCAGCTAATTTTAGGTAAGGGACTGGTCATGCCAGATGCAGTCGGTGAGCTTGCCCACTCTTTCCTTTCATACTGAGTCTTAATGTAGGATTTTTATTAAACCTTTAGCATGACCTGGAACCCAGAGGAAGCATTCAGCCTTTTTGATGCTAATCTGAACCACCAAAGCTTTTAAGGTTCACTTCATGCTGCCAGCAACACCCAGTGCCAGCAGTGATTAGAGGTCTCCTGGGAGGTATCTCAGCCTCTTAGGACTTGACAGGGAAACAATGAAGTTTGCAGTGGAGCTAAGTTTCAGCTGTGCCCATCTGCTAAATAACAAGTGGTAAATGATAGTTTCCTTCAATTGTAGCAGCCCATGACTACTCATGAAGTCATATAATGATCTCATCTCAGTTATTCACCACGTTCTTTCTTCTACCTGACACAGTGAAGATGTTTTTCTTTCTAACAGTAGAGAGTAATACCAACCCCAAATCCCTATTAATACAGATCTAATGCACATGCAGTGCACAACAGAAGCATCTCCTTTTTCTGGCTCTAGCTGCCACATCTGAAGTATTTTTCCATTTAAGAGCTGGAAAGACAGGCCACTGCCTTCTTTTTAAGCTGTTCACTTGACACAGCAGGGACCTGGCATGCTAAACTCCCCCTGGATGCTAAGCACTCTGCTCCCAGGTAAGAACTACACATCCCTGTTTCCAGATCCTCACAGACAATGTCCTCTTGCTCATGGCAGTTCTTAGAAACAAAGACTTGAGGCTGAGAACAATTTGGCATAGAGGGCACTGGTGGGAGATGTTCATCACTCAAAATTAGTTCCTGATGCTGGCGGGAACATGTCGAATGAGAAGGTTCCCACATCCATCCTGAATGGGCCATCCTGGAGCAAGGAAAGCAGAACAGGAACAGAAGGGGTGACAACTGAGAAACAAGGCAAATGCAAGCCTGGCATGGAAGGAAACTTTTTTTTTTCTTATTCTCTGTAAAAGCTAGCACAAACGAATTTTAGAAGCAGAACTATTGTTTCCAATGCAGCTTTCC
Source organism: Hylia prasina (assembly GCA_013397195.1). NCBI lineage: Eukaryota > Metazoa > Chordata > Aves > Passeriformes > Sylviidae > Hylia > Hylia prasina. The sequence goes on along the minus strand of VYXD01013277.1, from coordinate 305,448 downwards.
CTGGGTGCAACACCCAATTTAACAAGCACTAAAGTGCACCTTACCCTTGGTGGATGCTGATCTAAATATACCCACATTTTACAAGTCACATGATAGACTTTCCATAGCCTTTAGAGCTATTTTGAGTCAAGGACATGTACCTGAAAAATCACAGACCTTCAGTACAGAATTTTTAACTAAGCTATGAACACTTTGATCAATAAGCTCACTGCTTTGTTGCCACTAAGAAATTCAAAACAGCACCCGCTGATTGCTTTACCCCATCATTTAGAATCTGAGATGGGACAATGTTGTACAACTCACAAGAGTCTTTGCTTACTGTCCTTTGAAGGGATTATAATCACAGGCTTCATAGGGTGACACACAACCAGCCCTGAAGTTGAGAACTCCTTAGTCTCTCTGAAGGTTCTGAAAGCCCATTCATCATGAGCTGCTTTAAAAATAAAAGAAACACACCTTTCTTAAAAAGAAATTTAAAAAATGGATGTCTTTGAAAAAGTTTGACTAGATGTTTGCCAATGAAATTTGCATGAAGAAGACACTTGTTGCTGAATAAAAGGTTGTGAAGACAACACATTTGTCAGCTTTATTCATCCTGGAGAATTCTGAAGAAAAGTTTGGGACAAAAGCAACAGGACTTGCAAGTATGAAAAGGTTGTTACTGTAAAAAGAAGGGAGAGAAGAGGGGAGAAAATGGCTGAGCTGTTTTGTACAACTCAACAGTCACATAGAAAGCTCTCAGATCTGGGATATTCAAGCATGTTATGACAAGGAGAAAATGCAGGCAAAGGAGGATGTTTTTTATCACTGTAGTCAGGAGTGCCAGCATTGATGTCTTCTCATGAAGCAGCAACTCAGCTTCTGCAATGGTTAGTTAAACCCAGAGATGCACCCAGTTTCTGGGAAGCAGGCTTGGGAAAATACATTATGCTGGCACCTGGAGCAGTAGCAAAAGATGACTGGAACAGCCTTTTCAAATGTCATTCCAGCCTTTCTGTTGCCAGGCTATTACTCTGGACTTCAGGAATGAATGCACTGAATGAGCAAAGTTACTGCAGACCCATGCACAACTCCTGTACTGCCTGGACTAAGACTACAACCAACATAAAGCTGACTGCAGAGCCTGTGGAAGGACTAATCAACCAACCATCAGCTCAACCAACCATTGCTGGGTCATGATAACCATGAACCTCCTCATTCATCCAAGATCTCACTGGAGAATCAATCTGTTGGTGCATTAATGAATGTGAAAGAATTATTTGTGGGGCATATTTCCATATTCATACATCCATGGAAAAAGCAACATCTGTTAACCTTTACATGTGATGAAATATGCTCTGCCCTATCCAAAGGCCCTTTGTCACACCACTGTTGTTATTTAGTCATGTCAGACCAGGGCCTCATTTTGTCATGTCAAATTATCCTCAGGCTTCTCCTTTGGCCACAGAAATCTGGGAACAACACCATGATGATTTAAAAAGCATCATGTGAGACACCCTCACTAGACACTTGTGATGAGTGGAATGGTGTAGAAGGCATATTTGTCTGAAAAGGGAGTGGCATTCAGAAAATGTCATTAAAGAGGATGTTTCCTTCTCACTCACCTGGTACAGAAGCCCCTTTCAGAGCCCACAATGGATGGCACAGATCACCCCTGGTGTTCTCCTTTTGCCAGAAGACCACAAATGATGTTGGAAGGTGTTCTCTGTTAGGACACCCTTGGTTCAGAAGCTGGTGTTGTGTTTGAGGAATTACCCTGGGGTCGATGTTATTTCATAACATGAATCCCCAAAGACGTAGGTAACGGGCAGTGTGACACAGAAGTGACACTTTTGCCACCCATTTTCAACATGCTTCCCAAAAGGAGTCACCTTGGAAGGGCAGATCTGTGGCTGTGGGAGCAAAGCTCCTGTGACAACCCAGAGCAGAAGCAGGCAGCCACGGGTGAACCTCTTTCTCCAAGAGAAATGACCTTTTGGATGCAAAAACTCAACTGTATAATGGCAAAGCCATCTGTCATTTCCCAGTCCTAAGGGGACACCTTACATGAGCCTCCCTTGGACCATGTGTGGATGACATCCTCACCAGCAGCCAGGGCAGCTCTTAGGAGAACTTGGGTTTGGGCCAGCCACCTGCAGCATCAGCAGCAATGACAGTAACACCCCCTCCCCCTGCACATGCCCTTTTCCAGGCTCTTGGTGGAAGACAAGCCCTGCTAATCCCCTCCTGTGCAAATGGCATTTATGTGCAATGGGTGCAGGTAAACAAGCACAAGCTCAGGCTCCTCCTTGCTACAGGAACACGCTGGCCCTGGGAGACGCCCTGCCTTTGCCCTCTTTCCTCTGAGGAATTCACTAGCCACAATGCCCTGCTTGAAGTAGGGTCACAGGAGCAGGAATATACCCCATCAGGGCTTTGCCAGCCACCATTAATACAGACCATTTTTAGAGCAATAAACCAAAGCAGATACCTTATTCAGGCAGAGTTTAAATGTAACATGCCCATAGCCCTCTACCAAGAGGTGTGGAAGGAAACAAGATGCTCCTGGACATGCTGCACAGTGGTTTTCTTCCTCATGGCCCACAGCTGTAGGGACCTGTGAGCACAGGGGTGAAAATACCTGCTGCCACGACACGCCTGGCGTATGCCACATGTCAGCATTCAGTCAAGGGCAGGTTTTGCCTCCCAAGGCCACACTTCTCCCCTCCACATACACACCAAACAAAATCTATTTTTCTAGAAGCACTACGGAGCGTTTCTAGGCAGGATTCTTGGAGGGCTGTGCGTGGGACTAGGGACGAGCCACGGCCAGGCACCACAGTGTGGGCTTTCCCTACAAACTGTGGCAAAGGGTCATCTCTGAACAGGTTTTCAAAGTGCAAGGCAGCCAGATGGGGTTGCAAGTTGTGAAAGACCAACATAAAGTTTCAGACATTCCTGGCCCATTTCAAAACGTGTTTTGACGAGCCCAGCTGCATGGGGTTTTCTGCAAGGCCTTTTATGATTCTATCTCTCAGCAGAAGACTCAGGACTGCTTTAAAGAAAGAAAAACAAACAAAAAGATGCAATTTAACTCCAAATACCTGAAGAGAGCAAGTAGGGAACCCAACTTTGGAAAACACATTGCAGTATTTATTTGAAGATAAAAACCACTGCTGCAAACCACTCGGGTCTGATTTAGATTACAAAGGGTGTTTGTTTATATTAATGCAAGAGATGTTTTAAAGTCTTCCAGCAAGGCCCTTTCAGCATTGCTACTCACAACAGAAACAAATTGCTGGGTTCAGCCAGTGCTTTCACAAGGCCCCCTGTGCCTGTGGGGAGGTTTTATGAACAGGGGTTGAGTTCAGGGCCCTCTGAGGGAGAGCAGGACAATACACAGGGAAACAACGTCCTGTCCTGAGTGGCGCAGGGGGATCCTCTGCCAAGGAGGTACAAGACTTGCAGTGACCCACTAACCTGATGCAAAGGATGTACCCAAAAGGACAGATTTACCCCAGCCTTCAAGCATGTTTGAAGCAGAGGCTTATTGCTAAGGGAAATGCAAGGTCCCTGGATTTCTAGCATCCAGGTCCCCATCCATATTCCACCCCATTCCCATGAAATGCCAGGTTGGTCAAGATTTGTTCAGTGTTAGCCTGCTCACAAGGAGAATCCCTTAGGTCACCTACACCCATTACATGGCTGTTCCTGAGGAACCACAGGCTGCCTTCCCAAGTCTACAAACAGCATTTGCAAGGCAAGGCTTTAGAGCAGCCACGTAACATTAGCTGGCAAAAAGGGCATTGCTCAATATTGTGCGTGTGTGTTACACTAACTTTTACTAGGGATGCCAGGAACACCAGGAATTACTGAAAAACATTTTTCCAATGGCATTTTCCTATCCATTTTCAAAGCCATAGGGCTGAAATTTACTCCTTCAGGGACAAGCCCCAAATAAAACAATGCTGTGCCTTTCATACATGTCCTTTCACCAGCAGTAAATGTCTGTGTCCTTGCAGATGCAAGGGTTGAAACGCTGACCTGCTGGGCTCACTTTGTGACCCCCCCACCCTCAGCTAAGCTATCACCCAGAGAAAGGGTTTGTTTGCCTTCCCAACTCACCTGTTTAACAGTGCCCAAGTCAAGCTCAAGCAAGGACCCTGTAACATCTGGTCTCATTCCCTTACACAAGGAGCGACAGAGCTTGATGAAATAATTCATTTGCCAACACAGTGGTCTTCAGAGGTGTGTAAAACAGCAGCCAGCCTTTTGACACTCTGGTGAAAGGGTAACACTTAGGATAAATATACAACTCACTGACCAGTATTACCTTCTGGTCCTGCTTTTTCCATGGCGTCAAGGAGCTACATACAGGGCACTTGGACAACACTCTGAAGATACATTAATCCTTTACCACTCAGAGTAGCTTTGACCTGCTACCAGTACGTCCAAAGCCAGGAAAAAGAGATGGCCTTGCCCTTCAATGCAGCACTTGGACGTTCTCCCAAAACTTTTTTTTCAAGGTGAGCAACTGCAACTCACAACCGTAGTGCAGAGAAAAAGGTACATACATTCAGCTCTAGCTGTCTTGATCACCTAAGGCAGCATGTCTAAGACAAGCACAGCTCTACTTTATGATGACACACTTCCAATGCATCAACATAACGCTTCCCTTTAGATCTGTGCAACTGCGTGAGCCTAAAATGTCAATTTGACTTTCTGAGCATCTGGTTCAGCCATCTACGTCTCTCACATTTCCTCTGCACTCCTCCTGTGGTTTTAGTGCTAAGGGCAGAGGTGAGGGTCTGAGAGCCAAGATCTGCTCCTAAAGACTAAAACAGGGGCAAGTCATGTCAGGAAGCATCACTTCAAGGATTTTGTTTCCAAATATAAGGTAGGCATTAAGAAGGCAAAGAAAAGGGTATCCTTAAATTAGTAAGCAAAAAGAAATAAGAGTATTCTCAGCCTAGCTATTACTGCAAGAGCACTGCACTTTATGTTACTCTGTACTTTATGTTACTCAGAATGGAGCTGCTGCATAATTTGCAAGGTTTTTCCTTACATATGAAGTTGAACCATCTCTGAAATAGTTCCTGCTAAAGTTAATATCAAGTCATTCTTGTCTCCAGCGTCCCATTTTCCAATACACCACATTTCTGCACTGACAACTGGTAATTGCAAGACAGGATCCGAAACATTTTGGCAATAAATCACAAAACTCTTCAGGATGCAGGAGGAAACATGGGATTACTCAAGAAATGGGAACACATTAGCCAGTTAACATGACCAGAAAAACAGCATTCAAAAAGTCATTTACAAGTTTCAAGGTTAGTGTATTAAGAGGGAAACAATTCACAGAGTTTAGAACTGTTGTTTCATATTGCTGGAAAACTCCACCAGGACACCTCCTGTTCTTGTTCGGGTATTTATCCTGTCTGTGAGTTATTTCTGCCTTTGAACTGTGGAGCAGATCTCTGCAACACTCTTCCAAAAGTAAAACAGGGTCTGGTTCTGCAGCACACACTGGTCTGTCACCAGTGGGCCCCCAGAGCCAATCGCTTTGGAAGTCTCACCTACTCCTGGTTTTACACAGACCAGGTCAAATCCCATCCACACCCCAACGACATACATCCCCATTTTAATGCTTCCAATCCTACAAGAGTTCTGTCTGCAGAAACACCAGAACTGAGATGTTGGAAAATAATGCACAGACAACAGTAGAAATAATGTTTTTGTAGGTTTAGTGTTTGCAGTTTGTTTTACAGCTTATAATGAAATACTGTTAGAGATAGTCTACATTCATATGTTTCAGGCAAAATACAGTTTTAAAACCATAAGGCACTTTAAGATGTCTTAAAACAAATGCTTATATAAAAATTCAACAAGAGGGCTGGATGAGAACCCTTTCTACCCTTAGTGTTCTGGTCAGTAAATGATCAATTCTCTAGTCAGGCAAGTGAAATAATCAATAGAAAGGTTTCCAAGACAGAGTTACTGCTGTATTAGTGTTCACTCTGGAGCAGTCTACTTGAAGTGTCTTCAGTTGGGGAGGGAGGGCATGGTGTGAATAAGATGTATTAAAATAGTTCTTTGAACTGGGCAACAAAGATGCATTGCAAGGATTAAGTTTCATTACTTTCATTGGATTAAATTCCTTCCATTCATTATTGCCAACAAGAGTGAGGAACAAAAAGTAGTTGGTTCTCCCCTCCCTCCCCCCCCAGTTCCATTATAATTCAACACAAGATTTCAAAGACTTAAACTGACCAGGACAGAAGCCCATGAAAAACTGCATCTGGCCACTTCAGAGTACGTTTAAATATTCATTACTGACTTCCTCAGGTCTCACCTCTTATTAAAGAAAGAAACATAAAAGAATTGGCAACTGTCTAAGTTGCTTCCCATCAAATTGATATTTTGCTTCTTTTTAACACAACCCCACAGTTCCCATCAAGTACCTGCACTCAGAAACACACCAGCAGCTCTCCCTGGCACAGGCCTGGTGGGGCAGGGGATGAATGCAGGCAGGGCCCCAGGCCCCACAGGGAACAAGGAACGAGCAACTTTGCCTAACACACTTGTGTCTCAGCTTAAGAACAGCTTCAAAAGCTGGTCAAGCTGGGCTGCTGTAGCAACAAGGGCACTGATACCAAAACAATGACCAAAGACTTCACTTGAAGATGCATCTTCGGGAGCTGAAATCTGCTAAAAACTGACAGAAAACAAACAAACAGTGGCAAAAACACTGCCTACTTCTTCAGGGCCCCTGAGAAGGGGATGGTAGAAACAAGTGCCTATTATCCATCTGTGTATTTTCAAGTTGTGTCTCACCTATTTTATTGCCCAGTACATTTTCAAGTCTTTGGGGGCCAACAATTGCTGAAAAATGACTCACAGGGGCTCAATTTGTTAGGCACTACAGTATATATCTGCATCCCTAGTCCTCTCAAAACTACCTCAGAGGGAAAAAAAACCTCAAGCCCAACCAACCAATCATTTGTTTTTCCTGCAAGTTCTTGATTGTTTTAAATTCTGACTTAGTGGAATTGCACTTTAAAGCCCAGCAGCAAAAAGAAAATAGTCAGGCTATATTCAGGAATATATATATATAAAAATTTTAAGAGACATTTTATCAAGTCTAAAAATGCATAGATATCAACTGCATAAGCTGTCAAATTTTGACCTGGCTACAGTGAAGAATCTGTGAAAAAAAAGGTTAATAGACCATATAATATTTGGAAAGAAGTGGGAAGCCTGTTCAGTTAGTGGGAAGCCTGTTCAGTTAGGAAATAAACTGCAGTTAAGGATCGAGCTAAATTAGAACTAGCCACCACTGGTCTGAACTCATCACACACAGAGGTGCTACTGTGCAAAGAGGAACTGATGAAATCTAGTTTTGTGAAGTGAAAAAATGCATGACTTCAAGGCAGCTGCTGCTAAAGACAAGAAAGGAAGGTGGTACTTAATGGCCCTGAGCTCAAAAGATCTCAAGATCTCAATTTGTGTGGCTCACTTTTGCTGGCAGGAGAGTCAAGCTCTAGATCACTCAGTTGATTGCTACAGTTATACCAGCAGGCAAGTTAAAATTGTGGCTCTGGAATCATCTTGCTGCCATTCAGCATTGCTGTGACTATGTTCACTTGGGACAGTAAGAGGCATCTGAAAGAGGAGATGAACAAAACAGGCCACTCACTGGTTGCAATTTCACTAACAGCATGCAGTTGGTTTCTCTCAAAACCTGTAGGTTCTTCTTCCCAAGCAAACCTCATAGAATTTGCTGAAGTGACATCCAGTTGCTTGGCACATACACCTCATTGTGTTTTAAAAATATACTTTAAAAAATTATTTGGAAAGGCATAGAGCACATGCAATTAATTCCTTATGGATCAATGCACACAGAGAATCACATGTGCATGTGGGAACTAAGTTGCAGTGATTAATAATGGACAGTGTACTATTTTACTATCAGATAATTTCTTTCAAATTCCAGTTCTTTCCAAGGGAAACTGGGGAAATAAAGAGTTCTGTCAAGGAAATGCAAGGTAAGAAATTCAACCTGCACACCGAGACAGACTGGAACATACAAAGTTTCACAGACCTTGTTCTTCTGGTCACATGAAAGCAAAAACTGTAGTCTAATTAAAAAAAAAAATATCACTAAAGCTAGTTATGAAGAGCAGAATTATCAAAGTGCTTTAATACATAAAGTGTCAAACATAATTAAACAGGACCATTAACACAGAGCTGCCATAAGATGTTGGAATAGGTACATGTGTTTTCTGAATGCGGGAGAGAAGCACAGGCTTTTGAATTACCCCGTGGGGCCAAAGTGGTTTTAGAAAGTTTTTCTTGTTCATTTCAGCTTCTTAACATGATGGCTTTGGTCTGTTCATGCACTCAAAGGCACAGCTGGATTTGCTCTATCAGAAACTGCATCAAAAAGACTGTCTACCATGAAATATTAATAACGGGGCAGCTCTCATTGAGTGAAGCACACAACAGCCTCATAAAGTAGATTTATAGATACCTGTAAATTTGTAATATTAATTTTCATAAGGTACTTCTTGATGCTTAAAAATTCTGAGCTATTTTCTGCAGCTTTCCTTTAAACATAGTTTAAGATAACTGAGTGGGTTATTTGAACCATCAACAAACTGCCAAAGCTATTGCAACAAGAGCAGATGCAAACAAATAAATAAGGAAGACATTTCAAAAGCACCTTGTGCAAGAAGCTCAGGTAACATGCCTTTGCCTCCCTTTGCTTTTCCTCTCCTGTTAGGAATCAGAAAAAAAGAATTCTCCACAGCACTTCTCTGGACACTTTCAATTCACTGAGCTGCTATGTACCTTAGGCACATGACCTTAAAGATGGAAAGTAACTCAGCCAAGCACAGCAGAGCAAACTGCAGTGGGGAAATGTGGCTGTTTTTAAACAAAAAATGTCAACCAAGACCTTTCCTGCAATTCACAGCTGTAAAAGCAGATTTGCTCCAGTAAGCTGAGACTGAAAAGCACGACACAGAGCATCACATCTGGTCGCTTGCACAGGCCACAGGTCTGAAGTACTACCAATTATAACAGAACAACCTGTCTGTTTTCTGAAGGCACATAAAGACAGCAACACTTCAGGTGTAATGGGAAGAGGGAGGAGGAGGAAAAATAACAAATATTGTTAGAAGGAGACACTAAGAGCAGCTTAGTATAACAAGGGAAAAAAAAGGTGGCTCAGTTCCATGATGGCTGTAACATCTGTAACACTACAGAAACCCTACACCTCTAGGCAAAGGAAGCGTAATCAGAGTTTGGAAAAATCTAGTCCTGAATAAAAAAAAAAATTCAACTTTCATTTTCAGTGAACGGGTGTAAAATCTGTAACTGAGATCAAAGGAGACAGAAAGGAATCAAACTGCAATATAAAACACTGGGGTCCATACACACTCACATGGCATCATTAGCGTGTTTCAGATTTACCACAGTGTTAAAGGATCTGGACAGTCTCCTTTGCTCTGCAGGATAACTGAAGTCCAGTCAAGTTTCATATATTAAAATCCTTCTGAATCCGCCAGTGAGACCAAATGCCTCTCCCAACCCGTCTGAGGGAGGGGGGTGCCTCCCAGCCAGGAGACATTTCTAACAACCCCAGGCAACCTACAGGTAGCACGATATTGAGTTAGATCTCCTAAGCAGCACTGCACTAAGCAAGTCCAGGCTTGCTAAGATGTTCTGTCCCTGCACAGACTTGAGGACAATTTCTCATGAGCCCTTCAGGCCAGTGGCTCACACTTCACCATTCCATTTCTGCTTTCCAAATCCATTTTCCTTCCCGTCTTCCCCTCTGGCTCCCCGTTATCCCAGAAGGACTTTCTGCATCCTGTGCGCAGCGACGCTGGCCTCGTCCTCAGAGTCAGACTCGCTCTGGGAAGTGGAGCTCTGGGAGGCAGAGCTGAAGGGAGAGGAGCACTCTGGGGAGCACAGGTAGTGCATCAGCGGGAGCCGATACTTCCCACAGAAGTCAACGAACTTGATCTGTCTGACGCAGCTGTCAAAGTACACACCTGTGAGGGAGAGGGAACACAAGAACATGAGACCCTGTGCCCAGAGACCTGCAAACTGCAGGGCTCTTGTGCCTGGAGCATATGCCTTCTGTTAGGATTTCATTGGCACTGCACTGGATGGAGGAGCACAAGGGATACTGGTGGAAGGGAAGGCACCAGGATACCTCTGAAAACGTGAAAATTCTTTTCTTAGTAAAAAACTCCTGTAAAACTGTATTTGGTAGGTGATTCAGAACAGCACACTCTTCACGGAAAGACACAGGGCAGTTACTTCCAAATAACGTGGCAATTTCTTCTAACTATTAGGGGAAAACTCAGGCTGGGAATTTGCAAACTTCTTAAATGTCAAATGAATTAATGCACTCCATTTTCAAACTTGTAAAACCTCTTCTACCGGCTAGTAAAAATGCATTCACAAACAGACCTTCACAGCTCTACTTTTCTTCTGCTTGAGTGAAGCCACCATGCTGAGCTTGGATGCTACTTTCCATGGCAACAGTCTTGCTGTAACACACAATTATGTTCTCTTCCTGTCACAGCAAGTGATTTTAGACGCTGACATTTTCAGAAGTTTCCAGCAGTGTTTTAAGTCCTAGCTGGTCAGAAGTAAGCTTTTTCTCCTGCAGTGCTAAAGCAATGCTGCAGGGCTGTGAGAGTTCATAAGGCATAGTGGAAAAGCACCAAACCAATCCACTGTTATCCAAGCTGTGTGAAACTCTTAAAAAAATAAACTTTTTTTTTCCCTCCCAGTATAAGTCCCAGCCCTTCCATCTTTGCTTATGGAGCATGCTTTGATATTGTCCTGTAAGAAGGTAACAGCTTGCATTATGACTGCTGGGTAGATACTAATTAATGATTTTTCCCCCTTAATCTTCTAAATGCTAAATGTGTAGATCATTTACTCTGGTTAAAGATTAAGCATTGAGCCAAATTAAGCCCCAAGCATTCCAGGCTGTTTTATTAAGTCCTCTCCTTCCAAGAACTACAGGTTAGTGGTCCCAAGCTAGAGCTAAACAAAACAAGTTGCTGTTGGCAACTGCTAAGCACTAGAGCCACTCTCTTCTTTTCCACCCAGAAATGATGCTCACCATTCAGCAAGGGTGTGTGCAAAAGTTCTGCTGTCCATTACTTGCTCTGAGCTATTTCAGGGCAAATGGATTGGAAACTTCAGATCATAAAAACGTAGTGGAGTGCTGGGATGAGCTACAAAGACTCTGACAGAAGTAATGTCAATTACATTCCCATTCAAATCCAGTAAACCAGCACTACAACTCTGAATACTGCTCCTAAGTGAACAAGGCTCCTTGAAAACAAGTTTCCAGGAGACCTGGAGCCAGGGAAATACAGGCAGAATGTGGCTGCAGTAAGTAACACTTTGAACCTGAGCGGGCTTATAAAGTCACAGCAAGTCAGAGGGAAAGGAAACCACCAGGTGAGAGCAGGAAGCAGAGCTGTGAAGGTGAACTTACCCCCGCATTTAGGATTGGGGCAGTTGCTGGCCAAGCTCAGGTACCGGACGAGGCTGTCGGGGAGATCGCTGGCGGTGTAGGGGACGTTGCGGGTTTTGACCGTGCGCCCAGCCAGCTCCTGCAGGCTCGGGGGGTTGTAGGTCAGGTCACGCACAAACCGCACCACCAGCGGGTTCCCACGCAAGCTCAGCTCTTCCAGGTGAACCAGGTTAAGGATCTCTCGGGGAAGGTAAGTCAGCAGGTTATTGTGCAGGCTAAGGGAGCGCAGGGAATGCAGCCTAAGGATGGAGATGGATACTCTGTCAAGATGTGCAAGCAAAATTGCCCCTCCACTCCCACCAGTTTCTTTTTCTTTGGCTTTTCTCCCTTTTAAAACATAAATTCATGCTAAAGGAACTGCTCTTACTCCAGTACACACAATGCAGTAGAAAACTCAGCTCAGCACCAGAATATCTGCTAAAGAAACACAGTCTTAACACGCTGCTATCCCTCTCAGTATTCCCCACACACACGCCCCAAAAAAGGCAGAACAAAAGTGTACAAACCGAGCGCTTTCAGGGGACAGGGCGTTTCCTTGAACCCAGTGCATGCACCAAGAACAGTTCCATGCAGTGCTCTGAATAAGTCACCTGCTCTGTCTCATGCATTAAAGATGACTGCTGGGAGGCAGCCAGCCCTGGAAAGCCCCATGTTTTCACTGCTTGCGGCTGCACCGCCTCGCGCTGATACCGCCGGATCCGAGCGAGGTCAGGCCGGGCCAGCAGTGGCACAGGGGACAAGCAATTTTTTTGCTTTTGGACGAGGTTCTCCCCTCTCAGGAAGCACAAAGCAATGCTCCAGCACAGCATCCAGGGCTGCTCCCAAACTTGTAAAAATTACAAGACGTTGTACTTTAAGAATAATCCCACCACACTATCAAATTCCAGCTTGGAGAACCCCATGCTGCCATTCAGTTGTTTTTAGGATTACAGCTATACCTCCCATCTTCATTTCCCATCTTAGGCTACACATACAGAACAGCAGTGTCCTCTTTCCCCCCATTATGAACAGATAAAGCAGTAACCTAGCCACTAGAACTGTGCTGTATGATTACATGAACACTCTGAGATCCTAAGGTAAGGAATGCCAAGGGCACGCAGGGGATGGTACAAGACAGAAGTACATGCAAAAAGGTTTTGGGTGAAAGGCAAAACCCATCAAGCGTTCATTACTAATAAAACAGTACCATTCTTACTTCTTAAGGTAGCAAATTATCTTTTCCGAGTTGCCCTGGTACTTTTCAGAGTCCTCTACACAAATCTATTAATTCACTGTAAGGTGCAATCTCAGTGATTGTTTTTTAACATAACCCTTTCATTGAGTTTTCCAGATCATATATTCATGGTCTGCCTGCAGTGCACCATACCAAGGATGTTCTTTTTCAAATTCAGTCACATTAACAAACTGAAGGACAAATAGGGCCTCCCAGGTACTTTTATTCACACGCACACAAGAAAATGTTCAGAGAGTTAATTACAGCTGGTGGCTGATGACAGTAAGTACTCACTGTGCCAGCTGAGGTGGAATGCTCTGGATCTTGTTGTCACACAGAACTAGGTACCTTAGAGAAGGCAGTTTTGCTAATTCAGGTGGAATTGCTGTAATGAAATTCCCTCCGAGGTATAGAAACTCTAAACTGAAAAACAGAAAAGAGTGCATTATTTCATTAATTTCAAGTTTCCTTTAACATCCAGGTTTTCACAGCTACTGCATTTCTTAAAGGAAACTGACAGATGAGATATTTTGAAACTACCTATGAGAAAATTTGCTGAGAGCAAGAAAAAAAAAGCTGAGTTGCACATCAAAATTACAACAGAGCTGCTGTTTCACAATAGATGACGTTGAGATTTTACCTCCAGACTCCTGCAGTCACCACTACACCTGCAGGAAGGCACCACACAACTGTGTATTCCTACTACAAACCCCTTATGCAAAGCTCCTGCTCCTACTTCCAAGGATATGCAGCCTGCACATACAGGGTCTGCAGCACTGCCACAGATCCTGTTGCAGCCAGTGGGAGCTCTCAATTTCAGCAGGAGTAAAGCACAAAGCGCATTGTCTCTCCCTGGAAATCCTGGCCCTGCACCAGCACTAGTTGCTCTTTGTGGAATCATCTGACTCTTCAGTGACTAACTGGAACCCTTCAGCATTAGTCAGAGGCAGCCAGTCCCCCTTTGATACAATTCACATACCAACACCACAGCTGCAACAGCACGGAGTGCACCTAAGTCACACGAGTACATGCACGCAACTTCTCAGAGATTGACTTTGCTGCTCTGAAGTCATGAAGCCCAAAGCTACCAGAAACCAGAGCTGGGCTGCACTGCAGTTTGGGCCCAAAGAAAAGAATCACTGGATGTCCTGTGAAAACTCAGTGGATCAGAGACAGGAACAGAGACAGGTACTAGATTCCTTCTGCCAGGTGGGAGTAGCCAGTATCTGCTGTGCATCTCAGTCCTTCTAGGAAGAAAAACTGGCAAGCATTTCTCTCTGACATAATAGCTTCAAGTCCCCATTCCATGGAGTCAAGTAGCTTTCTTTCCCTGTTCTTGGATGTTTTCTGAAAGAGGAACAAAGGCAGGCTAAGTCTGGATACTTCTTGCTAATCACAGTCAGCCAAGATTTTTTCCCATGTTTGAAAAAGGTGGATCTGACAGTCCCGGTTCAGTATCTCTCCAACACACGCCCGGGTTGCCTACCTACAATGCACTTTGGCCTTCTCTGATCCAGCAAGCATTGCCCACAGGCCAGGGAAAGTGAACTCATCCAGGCTCCATCAGCCTTGCTTTGAGTATAGGCTATAACTTCCTTGGAGTAGGGGACACCTTCATCTCACCCCAGCAACTGAGAAATGCTATGGATACAACTGGCACAGAAACACAGGAACAGAGCACCCAAGGGTCAGGTGGTCCACCCAGACAAGGTCTGAGCCCTGGAACTCTGTGCCACAGCATATGTGGAGCGCAGAGAAGCTCCCCCCTGAGACTTCCCCTGGGAAGCAGGAGAACAGCAGAGAGAGTCTATTTCTCTCAGTTCTTGCAAGAAACTTGAACCCCAGAGATCCAATGACAGCATCTGCTTGGGCTACAGAGGTCACTATTGCAGCACAAATGCACGTGCCCAACAGCAAAGGACAGAATGACAGACCTTTGCAACACACCAGGAGATGCTCACAGGGCTCAGCTTTCCCTGGATTCTCTTGTGTTTTTGGAGTATGTCAAAGGCAAGCTAAATAATTGCAAAAAGTGGGCAGAAAATTAAGTCTTAAACTGAATTTGATTATATAGAAGGCAGTAACGACAGACCAAGTGAGACTCCACATTTGAAGGTTACTCTGAATATGCAAGAAAGTACTAAGAGAAAAACCACCACCACCAATTGCCACTGCTTCAAAGCACCATTACCTCTCTTCTACTCAGACAACCTGTATCTTGAGGAGTGGGGGTAGGAGAAAGGCTGCTGTGCAGAGACCATGTCAAGGAGAGATTATTTTTAATTAACTTTTGATCCCCTAACAAAGCTCTGAGTTTTAAAGAAAATTCCTCCTTCAAACCTCCATTGCTTCCCATGGTGGATTTAGGCTGCTTGGCTCTCACTAGGGACTTAACTCCTGAGTATACAATTCCATGCAATTCCTAACTCCATACCATTGCTGGAGCCCACACCAAAAGCTGTTGGGCAAGGGAATTCTAGCAAATGTGGATTTCAATATTTAAACAGGGTTTGGATGTGTACAAGTTTGCAGTTCCTAGGAAAAGTGAATAATTAACTCTTCATCCTTTGTGTTTGAAGACACTAATGTCTGTAAAGTGTCATGGCATAAAAATACCTCCAACCAGGGAAGGAGAAGAGGGCACAAGTTATACAGTAAAAATGTTTTGGGAGTTCATTTCAAGGCATAAAATGCCTATGTTTCAAGAGCAGCCTACTGTACAAACTACGTGTGCAAAAATACTGCCTACAAGCTTCAAATCTGTTCTTTGTAAAGTCTGTCATGAGAACACTCAGTCATACCAGAAAGGATATAAAGACCTAACATCAGAATACAAACTGTCTCTAACTAAAAACCTACTAAATAAGGTAACTCCTTCATTTGCAACAAAATGCTTCTTTAAAAATGTTTTGTTTTTACTCATCTCCTGAATCACCTTTTTGGGGTCAGTAGACTAAAAACTCATGGGGCTCACTCTGGTACAGCAAATTCAGAATTTCCACATCAATTTATGGAATTAATTAGATGATTAATTTATTAAAAAACCACAGGGAGGAGGTTTTGAAACTACAAAGAAACTTATTTAAAACATAGGAAAAATATTATAGCTTCCACTGAAACACTGCTCAGCAGGAAAACAATATCCTTGCATCCCTCAAAGTACAATTTGCTAGGAAGGATCTAGCCTAGTCTTGGCTAAGCAAGGTGAAGGAATCAACAACAACCATTTCTGCATCAAACTGAAGTGTCAAGAATTGTCTGAGCAAAGCTAATCATGACACAGGAAAGGATTTTCAAGAGGCACGACCCTTTTATCAAGAGCACTGACCACAGAGCACTGGGATGCAGTTTTTTCCCAGCTCATCTGCTCCTGGCCTGATTTTCATGTCACACTCATACTAAGCCTGTAGCTGAAGGCAAAGGTGATGCTGGCTCTCCAGCTGTCCTGCTCAGGGCAGTTTGCTGCTTGGTAAGACAAGCAAAAGCACTGCTCAGCTCTGCCCTCTTCACACAAGAGCCTGCAGTAAGGCAATCCACAACACTCACCCCAGGTTTTTGCAGGAGGACCACAGCAGGGATGGCACTGAGCTTAGTGAATGCTTCTAACTAACCTTTCACACTTAGACCTAGCCCTTCTGACAATCATTAATCTGTACATTGTCATTGTGATTGATCAGCTAAGGTCTTGTGAACTGCTGTGTACACAGAGGTAGAACTGGATGTTTTCCTTTCAAAAGTTGAGAATCTTCAAAAAGCCAGAGACCAACTATCATCAAACAAACACAAGCTCAGTTCCAATTTTTGAAGCTAGAATGAGTGATTTACTTCCAACCTGCCACACAGACTCCAGCTGAATGAGTTTCAAGAGAGGACAAGCACTAACAAAATCAGTCTCAACAGGATCTGAAAAAACCCCAACAACCATGTGACAGAGTTACTAATGAGGGTTGACACCTCTCCTGCCTTTTAGCAATGTTGACAAATACACTAATAAAAGGCCAGAGTCCCTTTCAGCCTCACACCCAGCAGCCCCCTGCTCAGCACAACCAGTCCTAATTGCTGCCAAGCACAGCCAGCACGCTGAGCCCATCTTGTGGTGCTCCTCTCTAGCAGTGTATTTCACACCACTGGGCTGTAGGGTAGCAATGAAAATACTTCTATCTACTAGGAAGGGAATGGAGAAATGCTCAAACAACTAGCATCAGTTCCGGGAGTGGCAGCAAAGCTGAACGCGCAAAGAGACTGTGCCTTTTTGCTTGAGTATGTCCTTGATGTTTTCAGGTCATCATACAGCACAAATTAAATCCAAAAGCCCCCAAACACTCAGTAAATAAGAAGAGCCACTCTTAGCACTTCAGGTATTTTTTTTTATATCCTATCAATTACCACAGCATTCCCATAGTCATATTTCAAGGGGATAATATCTTCAGGCATAGGAGATACTCAAATTTTCAATCCACCCTGTTTCCCCACAGATGCTTCTTCGGATAAAATTTAACAGCTGAGATCAAACAGATGCCTCCAAACAGGTAATATAAAAAAAGCCCAAACCAACAATGGTGCCTGAAATAGCTCCGGGTCTTTTTAAGATAAACTTTTTAGCAAGGAATTTCCAGGGCAGTTTTGAGGCTCATGGAAGGGAGGAATTTCAAAGCAGCCCACAATACACTCCTGTTAACCCTGTTCTACGATTTGCTAATTCCTGAGAGAACTGCACAGCCTTTGCTGACACGCAAATTTAAGATCAAACAGTCGTCTGAACACTATTTGCAAAACGTTTGAAGAGGGGAAGAAGAGAGACAGCAAGCAGATTTCCTAATGCTGTATCTTTATCAAAGCTCTGCTTGCCCTTTTTCCCACACTAACAGCCGTCCTTTAAGCGTATGCTTGTCTAACATGCTTAATACTACCCACAAATGAAAGCAAACGCTCTGGTCTTTAATGCATCTAAGCCTTTACACAAACCTTGGATGAATCCAGTTAGGCCTTTGAGGTCTTTGATCCCAGCCCTCGCACAACCGGGCCTTATTAGAGGAATACCAGCAAGAAGGAAAGGAACATGCACGGGTCTTTTCCAAGCTCTGCCTGCTCACAGTGCTCTACAGAGCATGACAATGTTCACTAGGAGAGTAGGACTAAACTCAAAATTCCCATGGGAGACTTGAAGTATCAGCTGCATTTTGCTAAGCCCTTGAGAATTATTCATTTTATGGGACACCTGCAGGACATTTCCCCAGGCCTGCACACTGATCAGGGCAAACCTTGCACCCTTTAAGCCAAAACTCACAGCTGCACTGTGAAGATCAGAGCTATGTTTTACCAGATTTGCCCTCCAAATTTTGTGCCAGAAGGGGCACAAGTAGATGGCCACATTTCTAGCTTGGCAGCTTGCCCCATAGTGCATCCCCAGTTGGATCAGCAGAGGGAGGATATACAGAACCAATGCAGCAGTGGGATCTCTATGCAGATCACAGTTCAGGAGCTGCTGAGGGCTCTGAATTGAGTCTGAGAGAGAGTGACTGACCATAACGTCTCCCACTGAAAACACATCAAGGTCAGCAGGGAGAACTACAGAGAAGATAACACTTGTGACTGCCTATGTGAAGCTCGTATTTTATCTGGCAATACACAGGAGCGCAATGCAAAGGCGGCTGCGCTCACACATCTGGTGCATTCCTCATTCTAAACTCACAGCAAGACCCAATGCTCAGGTCTTGCACTGCACTGACACACCTGCTGACAGGAACTGGGAATGCTGAGCATACAGAAGGACCTGGCAAGGCCTAAACACAATCAAGAAAAGGCCCTCAGCAGGGGGCTTACACCTACATTTCCCAGAAACACACGAGGCTATTGCTGGTCACGCTCGATGCTTACAGTGAAACTATGATGAAAGAGCACTGTATTTCCCTAATGGAAAACATGAAGCAAAGGTTATTCATCCCTGGTGCCAGCTTGCTATGATCAGCATCATCCTACTGCCATCACCAGAGCAATCATGATGGTACACTTCTGAAGCCATGCAAAGGAAGCTGCAAGCACACTGGTGGTCCTTCCACAAGGCCTAGGAGATAACAGCACTCACTTTCCATGCAGATTCTTGCACTGCACACAAAACATTTGTGTGGGCAAGGATGGGGCAGACAGCTGAAGCTGGAAGAAGCAAGGCAGGACAGCAGCAGGACTGGCTGTGGCTCTTATCAGCAAGTTCATTAACTTGCCAAGTCACCAGGAACATGCCAGGGAAAAGTTTCTGCACAATATGCCTAACCCAAATAGAGCTTGTGTGAAGTGGTGGGTTTATTATCTTCCTGCGAGTAACAACACATGGCACTCACCTCCTGTTCCAGGATCTTTCATTTGTAGCCACCAGCATGTTCCTTCTCCTTTGGCAGCTCAGACCCATCAGCTTTTTATACTTTCAACTTTACCATATACAGACTCCTTACCTGCTATATTCTTAGCCTTCACTAAAACTGACATGCTGTCCCTTCAAAACTAAAACAGGAAACTATGGGGTGCAGAGGAAAGACATGAAACTTAGTTATCAAGAGTATTTTTTTTAAAAAAAGTCTCATCACAGCTCAGACATTTCCCTAGAAATCTAAGAAGCATTTCTAGATTTCTGCAACTCCGGTCTGCTCTATAATCAGTGACTGGAGCAAATGGGAAGCTGCCAGGGTCACAGGAAGAACAGAACTGCTGGTCTCAGGAACTCTAGTACCAGCAGGAGAAACTTGATCAGTGAGGGTGCTGCTTGCACTCCCCTGTGGTCTCAGAGCCCCTAAGATAAAAGCAAATTTATTTTTAATGAGATATTGAACATGGAAAAAGGGTCAAGGTCTTGTCAGCAAGACTGGCATTTGCAGACTGAGCTGTAAGGTTAATAGAAGCCACAGCACCAGGTCCCACCTCCAACTTTTAGAGCTCAGAAACTAACAGAGGTGTCTGTGTTGCCATGCTGTAACACCTGGCTCTGCTTTGTCCTTGCTCAGGCTCCTTTTATCCACTTCCACAACAAGCACACTCACACCGAGGACACCCCTCTTGTCAGCAGGCAGAAGCAGAGTCTGGCAGCAGTTTCTCTCCAGAATGTACTTTCTATGTCTTTGGCAAGAGTCACTGGTTATCTGGGTCCCAATGAACAGATTCAGGATTCCCTCTGGAGGAACAACACATTATAAAGTGTTGTTTTCTCCCAGCTCTGGCAAACCTGCGTGCAGCTCCCTTTCACTACTTAAGCAGTCCCAGATACAGAAGTCATTGATGGCAGAGTGGTAAAGAAGCTGACAACCCTGGTGGGGTACAGATTTGCTATCTTGAGCTAAAGTTCAATTATATTATGTTGACATGTTAGCAGAAGTTCAATGAGGTAGCACTGGTGACATGGTCAGCAGACAGAAGCTGAGTCTAAATGTAACTTTTCCACCCAAGGTGTCATTTTGCAATGATGAACACAGTTCAACAGCTTTGTCTGCATTTGCTCTCTCCAAATTCTCCTTCTGGGGCTTCGAGCATGACCAGTCTAAAAAGAAAAGCTGCAGGACAGGACAAAAAGGAGCCCTGCTTCAGGGCAGGTCAGAGTGATGCCTTGGGAGGGCTGATCTGGAACAGACTGGACAGAGCTAACAGAATAAAGTAGAGATTTATGAAAAGGCCTTTAAGGGCACACCTTGGGCAGTACAAGAGCCTGGCCAGGGCTACACCCAAGGCGGACCCAAAATGGACGACCAGTCACAAGGTTTCACACTTTCATAAGTTTTGGACCATTTGCATATTGGGTTTAATTGTCCAGTTACAGCTTAGATTATGAAGTCCCATCCTTCTTGTTTTCTCTCTTCAGTCCACCGTTGTTTGTGCTTTTGGGCCTGAAAACTTGTAACTGTTGTCCTTGGTCTCCAGCAGGAAAAGGATTTGTTTTGTCTACCTACTCTGTGGAGAGATCTTACTAACACTTAATATGAGGCTCAGAATTACACACCTGAGCAGCACAGAATCTGAAAAACATGAAAACTAAAACTTAAGGCATCAAGAGAACAAAGCAGAGCGACAGAGGCACAGCATGAAGCACAGGTCACTGTCTGCTAGGGCACCATGTGCAGTGCTAAGCAGCCCAGTACCTTCCTGGGGACATCACAGAAAAAAAAGCAGGGCTGAGGTTTGCTTTCTTGAGGGGAAGAAAAAAAACAAAAGAGAGAGAGAAAAAACCCACAACTGCCAGAGACCATATAAACAGCAGCAGGGAGCCTCTGACTCAGAAGTGTGAGCAACAACCAGATCCCAACCACATCCTGGATGCTATCAAACATGCTATGGAGACAGTGTGGATCATCTTCTTCATGCAACTGCCCTCCTCCATTGGCCTCCTCTCCCTTGTCTCATTTCCTTTTTCATCCCTGAACTATCTGTTCCCAGACAGAAGAAAAGCTGAGCTTCCTCCTCCTCATGACAGCCCCAATCCAGGATGTATCACAACTCTGCCAAGAAGGATATGGACATTCTCCATCACTCAAAATGTCTCATAGCATCTCTCAGCCCAGAGAGCTTAACCCAGAATTGCTCCAAATCCTTAACAGGTGCACGCTATGCCACCTGGACAAAAGCCACAAACCCACTTGTATTATACTGCAGCAGACAAAACCATTCCCCAACTGCACACAAGCAGTTCTGGTACTTCCCACCTACACCCATGGGAGACACAGAACATCCTATGCTTCCACTGGATGCAGCTCTGCTGAGCCATCAAAGTGAATCCAGGTATTTAGGGTCGGGGTGCTGGAATTTGCGTAAGAGAGGCTGCCTCTGGCAAGTTCCTTGGCAAAGAGCTGGAGCAAACAAAGTTCAGATCCAGGGTCTTAGCAGAGAGCCACACAGAGGCCAGCCTGAAGCTTGGGAATCCAGCAGAACACACTGAGGTGCCCGTGCCAGAACAAGCACCCCGCTTGCCCCAGAGGACACCAGGCTTCAGGAGTACCCAGCCCAGGCCAGTGCAAGCAGCCAAGACCCAGTGCTGCCTAAGGCCTGTTCCCACCCCACCACTACTCCCAGGTGCTGTGATTCAGCCATAAGTTTCTGCATGACTGCCCTGCGGTGGTTGGATACAGCCCCAGAGCCAGATGTACCACGGCGCCTGAACACAGCCTGGGGCTCCATGCTTCAGGTCTGTCAGTATCTGTCAGATCTACACGAGTCCATGGGTTGAGAGAAACACCACAAAACCCCATCCACGACAGCAAGCCCCCAGTGAGACTGCAGCTGTATGGGCAGAAAGGCCCTGTTGTTTGCCTCAGCCACAAACCCGTCTTTATCCTCCTGAGCAACCCATCGTGCAGCCATGAGCTGCAGGACACATGGAGTTTATCGTGCTGTCACCCTGAGATGGGCATGAGAGCAAAGCCACGGAGAGCCTTCCTCATGCCAACACTCACACCAAGAGCAGGGGAGCCCCCCTGCAGCAGGGCAGCCCAGGGACTGGGCAGGGCCAAGAGTCACCCGGTTTGTGAGCACAGAAGGCCCATCATCACTTGAAGAATACAAGGGCTTGGTTGGTTTGGAAGGGACCACAGCAGGTCATCTGTTCCAATCTCCCTGCTCAAGCAGGGTCACCTTAGAGCACGTGGAACAGAATGGTGTCCACTCGAACACGTGCAGTGAGGAAGACTGCATAACCACTCTGGGCAACCTGTTCCAGTGGTTGGTCACCCCCACAGTAAAGTTGTCTCTCATGTTCAGGAGGAACTTCCTGTGCACCATCATTTTCTGGCTGCTGCCTCTTGTCCTATTGCTTGGCACCACCAAGAAGAGCCTGCTTTCATCCTCAACACCCACCCTTTAAATACTTTTATACATAAATATGGGGATGGGGTAAAGAACGTCCTGGGCTTTTGGTAACTCAACACGACGAAGAGGAGGAGCCACGTTAGCGGCAGCAGCGCTTGGAGACACCTGCGGCTGGAGAGAACTGACCCCCCGAGGGGGAGCGTGGCAGAAAACCCGGCCGGGCGCGCCGAGGCTGTGCCTGTTCCCGCGGGGCCTGTCCCTCACCTGTGGAGCTCCTGGATGTCGGGCGGGATGCCGTGGAGCCGGTTGCCGCCGAGGCTGAGGCTGCGCAGCCCGCGGAGCTGCAGCAGCGCGGGCGGCACCTCGGAGAAGCGGTTCCCGCTAAGGTTGAGGACGCGGAGGGAGCGGGCGAGCGGCGCCTGCTCGAGCCCCTTGGGCAGCGAGCCGGGCCCGCCAAGCCGGTT
>VYXD01013277.1:256190-282165 GCA_013397195.1 Hylia prasina | reverse complement strand
GATGCGGAACAGCCGGCTGGAAATGCCACCTGCTCCCTGCCAAGTGTTTTACACCAAGCTCGGGTCAGCAGAGCTGCTAAGTGTAAAATTCAACCATACCCTTTCCTCTGTCCCTTTTGGTCATCCTCGGATCCCGAAGGAGAGGTGCTGCCTGAGCCCGTGTGCCCAAGGCCTCTCCATTGTGGCAGCTGGTGGGGGAGCCTGGCCCAGCATCCCTGGCCAGCGGGTGTTTTGTCCGAGGGTTGATCTGCTTTGGTACCCGCAGAACAGGGAGGTTGGAACTGAGCGGCCTTTGAGGTCCCTTCCAACCCAACACATTCTGTGGCTCTGTGAGCGCCTGCTGCGGAGCACCAAAACAGAGGTACTCCCAGAAGTACCTCAGTGCCTATCCTGGATGTTAAAAGACAGCTTTGGTCTTGAGCTGTGGCATTGGCAGGAGTTAATCCGTAACACACAAGTCCGTCAGGCAAAGCGGCCTGATGCTGGTCACTGATTGACATGGAGCTGACCCGTGTTGTACCACACATACCACAAACAGGCAAGTCAGGATCTGTGATTTCAGTCCATTGCTCTTTGAACACAGGTTAACATCAGTCTAGTCAGTAATCAGAAGAAGAAGCAGCAGCTATGTGTGATAACAATGAGAAGATTCACAACCCCTAGGGAACTTTTGCCCCAACTAAGTCCAGGCTTAAGAAGCAGACTTGCTTCCTCGTAATGCATAGAAAAGCCAAAAAGAAGGGAATAGCAACCTCCCACCTACTCAAAACACTTCATGTACACCAAAGTCTCTGTCATCTTAGACTGGAAGCACCACAAACAAAATCACAGTTTGCGTGTACCAGCCCAGTTAAAAACGTGTGAAGTAGCAACAATGCTGAGTTCAAAGGTGTCCAGAGTACTGTGAATGAAACCCACGGTCCACTTGTCCTTCCTTTGGTGCTCTTATGAACTCTGGATTTTATCACCACAAATATTTTGATGTGGCAGCTCCCATTGCTGAGAGGAGAAAGTTGTCAGGGCTATGCCCAGCCTTCAAGAAAGTGTGCCATAGCGGGTAGGAAAGAATGGGTCAGTTTCCATTGGACTTGTTTCATTTGTTTTCCAAGGGTCTGTGGATTCACAAATACAAGCCCTGATGTGAACCCAGAGACAGCTGCAGAACAGACACTTCACCAGTATTGTTATCAACATAATTTTGCCCACTCCACAAACATTGTGCTGTTCCAGGACAGTTTCAGAAGAGTTTATGTAAGCACAAGAGTAAAGTCACCTGGATTTTACTCTTGTCTTCTGCAGTGCTTTAAGCCTGGTTCTCCTCAAGGTGTGTCATATGACATGGTTCAGGAACTGAGTCTTATTATAGATGAGTCTGCTCCTGTCTTCAGAACTAAAGTTAATAAATACCTTACAAATGCAGTTCAGAGTCTTGATCAACCACTTAAATAGCCTATTTCTCAACCTGAAGCTTAACAGCACAGGAGAATTGTGATTAAGGGTATGTAACAATAGTGCAGCAATTTAATACTCAGATGTGCTTAACTCCATAAAGAGGTCAGAGCTTTTCCCAGGCCTCTACAAGCAGCGGGCAACAGAATTTTTGCTTTCCTCTCTCCCACCTCAAAACCACTTTGCTTCAGTAAATATGCATGGAGCATAAGGCAAAGTATTTGTAGTGCCACCTAGCTAAATTTGTGGCTGCCGCTTCCATTAATTTCTTCTTAAAATCCTGGGAAATTCTCACAGTAGAAATTGCAGCAATAAAGCAGCCTCACTTTGCAGTTGAGCAGTGAATGGGCAGGGAATGCCACAG
This sequence comes from Hylia prasina, assembly GCA_013397195.1. NCBI lineage: Eukaryota > Metazoa > Chordata > Aves > Passeriformes > Sylviidae > Hylia > Hylia prasina. The sequence goes on along the minus strand of VYXD01013277.1, from coordinate 280,352 downwards.
CAAAGACTGCATGTGCAGCAGCTGGTACATGCTAAAGAGGCCATTTGGTGTGAAAAATAACATGGAAGAGCCAATGTTTATGAGCTGTTTGGGTTTTTTTTCTAAACAGCTTTAGAAGGAGCATACCAAATGGAACAAAGCAAGGCAGCTTTCTCTTCTGTCACACCATTATCTGCACAGAAACACTCACGGCAGTGGCATTACACTTACAGGGCAGATGAACAGTAGGACATTTCCTCCTGTCACGCAACACCATTGAAGGCTATTTCACCATTCAGTCACATTTTCAAGGCCTTTAGTTATTGTTTTTACTTGCCTATGGGTTCTTTCCACCCGATTCCCCAGCTATAAAACAGAAACAGTCACATCTCACATTTGTCCAACAGACTGAGATCTGTGTATGAAAGTGCAAAGACATGATTTCTTTTTTTTGAAAACAAGTTGTGTGGCGTGTGAAAAATAAACCAAACAAGTGTTATTTTTTAAATTTTGTTTCATTTATTTGGCAGTAATATCCAAACCCCCCTGCTTCAAAAAAATTACAAAATCAAGTAAAATAAGTGCACTAAGGAAACCTACAGAATACTGATAAATTTCACACACGTACAGGAGGGAATATAGAGGGAGGAGTGGGACATTTTTGTTTGTTGCTTAAATTTGGTGTTTTTTGGGAAAAACAAAACAAAACAAAACATATTCCCTTGCCCCTTGTAGTCTGTACAGCAATCATCCCAGAGGGCAATGGCTGAAATTCAGCACTTCCTTCCCCAGCAGCCTGCAGGAGTTAGTGACTGAGCAGCCTGCAGCAGCCTGAGCATTGCTCAGTCTGGGCTGCCCTTCCCCTCTGTGCAGGGAGCCGAGATGTTCTGGTCCCCTTTGAGAACTGCTGCCCTTCGAGCGGGCCCCGCTTTCCGCCGCATCCCTTTGTGGAGGCACGGGGAGGAAGAGGCTCCACAGGCAGCAGCCCTTTCCAGAGGCACCGTTGCTGCACTCCCAGCCTGCTGCCCGAGGCTGCCCTGGGATCTGCTCTATGGCTTCTTGGAGAGCTCAGCTTGCCGCAGACCGCAGCCCGTCCCTCCGCCTTCAGTGCAAGAGCAAGCTCTGTAAACCCCAGTGGCCACCCCATCCACACAGCTGCACAGCCACAGCAGGCAGGAGGGGACAGAGAACACCTCACAGTGCAGCCTACAGAAGCCTTGGAGCTGTGCATTCTCCTCCCCTTCCTGCACGTGCTCTGGTTTTCACAGTTGGAGATATTCCTGACTGAACAAGATGTTATCCCTGTCCAGGGAAAGCCTTTAAGGCAAGCTGTTTTGTTTTCTCTAAGGCACTTTAACAGTCCAAGCTGGAAGGAAGTGATCTGGGAGGCACTAACTACCTTTTAGAGCAGGGCTGGAATAAAGCAAAACATTTATTAACAATGTTCCTGTGACTCCAGATCCAGCACGTGAAGCCCTTTCGCTCATATTCTTGGGAAGGAGCAAGCCTGTGTCTAATGGGTGCTCCTATTCCACCAACCACTTTTTCCAGTGCCACCAGAACAAACAATGACTCTGTCCCAGTGTAGCATTGTCCACATTACCCTCAGCTCATATGGACTCATTCCTCTCACCTTCACAGGTGACGGCTGCTCAAATCCTGGCCCTCACAAGAAAAAAAAAAAAAACAGTCTCCTTCTGTATTTATGATGCCAAAACCTCCATGGCAGGGTACATTATAGTTCTCACTAGAAAAGTGGTACTTTGCCAAAGTCAATGGAAGTCTGGCTTCACATCAGGAAAACATCTCAAAGACCAGACAGCCTTTAACACATGTGGCTCATGGGAAAGAGCACAGGAGGGACCAAGCTTTCTTCTTTTCCTATACTTCTAGGTACCAGCTCGTTCCTCCTCTCCAAGGAAAGAACTGTGCAAAAAGGGGAAGGTTGGGAAAAAAGTCCTGCTGATCTTCACTTGAACCAAACATGCTTTTGCAGATGCAAGTGGAATTTTGCTTGAATAAGCAATAGGGACTGCAAGACACAACTACTGAAGTTGCTCAAAAAGATGGAAAAGACAGAAAGATGGAAGTCACAAGCAGTCAATCAGGGCACATGCAACTGCTTGGGAAGCACAGCACAGACATGAAGGCAACACGGATGTTCAGGTGTGCATGAAGTACATTTGACAACTGCCTAAGAAAATCAGCTGGGCTTCAGGCTACAGAGGTGACTATCAACAAAACAGCATTTCATCTACATCTAGGACCAATGCTCTGAGGAATGTGTGGGATGAAACTGACCCATGAAGGAATGTGAGAGTGGTCAAGGGTGGTCTGATCAACGACAATGAGAAATGTGTCAGTAATGAGGCTTCCAGCCCTGACTCCAAACTCATTCCTGGAATCAAAGAATAACGCTGCTGCCTCGCCCCAGAGGAAGATGAAAAGCCCAAGATGATGCCAAAAGCACAACTAAACAGTTTTCTACATAGTTAAGCTTTTTAACATATTGTGCTGATGGCATTGCCTGGTCCCTCTGTTTCTAGAGTGCTTTGAGCAATTTTAGAGAGGCACGAGCACAGACTTTGAGCACATGGTCAATGCTAGCTAAGGGAGCAAGAGCTAGAGAGCTGCAGTGGCAATCTGTGTCTGGTGAAACTAATTACATCCAGCCCTGTCTCTTCTTCCCACAAGGGACACTGCTATCCCCAGCTGGGAAATACCCTGTAGTGCAAGGCTCACAATTCGCCTGTGGTGTTTGTGGCAGCTGAGCGCAGTGCGATACAAACTGTGCATGGGAATTAGAGCAGAGTCAACAACAAAAACCCACACAGAGGCTGGGTTTTCTTGAAAGATCTAGAGCTACAAAACATACAAAAGCTGAATCACTACCATAGGAAATAAAATAGTAAAAAAACCAAAATAAAAAAAGAAAAGGGGAGTCAGCGTGTGAATGTGATAAGAAAAAAATACGATAGCACCTCTAAGGAGGGGGCAGGGAGAGTGAGATGAGGTCAAAAGGAACCATGTTGTGTTGGAGCCCACAATGTACTGGAGGAGCTGCTGAGGACAGTCTGGTGGAAAGCAAGGAGGAATGTGCTGGACTTATGCCAGCAGCATGGCACCGTGACTCCCAGGTGCCACACAGAGCTGACCAGCTTTGAGGAGCTCGAAGCAAAGGGTAAGGTCCTTGGATAATGATGCCCTGCAGCACACGTGTTCAGCCACAAAAGTGCCAGGCCTGTAATTCTGCAGCCAAGGCTGGTGCTGACAATTGTATTGACTGAAAACCCCCTTTTCTATCCAGCATTGACCTCCATCCTTTCCCCAGATCCAGGGGAACAAGAAATGCCTGTTAGTTCTTGGAGGGAGCAGCTGTCTGCTCTGGGGAAGGGTCTCAGAGGCTGCTGTAAGTTCCTTCCAGCCTTCCAAGGTCCCAGCAACGAACCTCCCTGAACAGGTGGGCTCTGCTCCCCTTTCCTGGCCCCATTCTTTGTGTATTACAAAACAAATAACCCATCGCTATACATGTAAATATCTGTGACTGGGCAACTGTAGCAGACACTTGTGCATACTGAGATCAGCACTGGAGGACAGGGTGGCAGGTTGGGCCCATCCTCCTGGGCTCCTCCGCTGTGGAGGCCCCTTACATCTCCTTGGTGCTCATTCTCTTGGTCTTCTCAGCCGTCTCCTAGAGAAAGAGAGCACAGAAGTGAAGCTCTGTGCTGACACAGGAATCGGTAGCGCTCTGAAGTCTTTGGTCCATCCACAGGCAATGCCAACACTGGCTTATATCTGAAAGCCCCACACCTGTATTTGTACCCACAGACAAGAGAAATCTCTTTACTCTGCTCCCCCTTCTACCAGAAGTCTCTGAGTGACAGAAACAGAAGGAACCCACCTGGCAAGGGGAGGCTTAGTGCAAGCAGACCTTCCCAGCCCATGGGAGCCCATGCTAACCTGATGTTTCTGCAGCTCCTGAACGTATCTGGCCATCTCCTCCTCAGTCAAATCTTGATCAGGTCGGTGTCTCTGAGCAGGCACCTTCTCATTCCTCCCTGGAAGCAGAAATGGAGTTTAGTGTTTCACAACTAGGGGATGCAAATTTCAGATGCTGAACCATGAAGAACAAAGAGAGGCAGGTCAGCCACAGCATCCCTCAAGCTTTTTTAAGCTTCCTTTTTTCAAGGAAGCCTTTGCTGGAGGATGGTATGGGTTGGCTTCTTAGAAAGAAATCAGGCCTTGTGGCTGCCTGGGACTTCACAACTTGGGTGTGCAGTCTGTCCCTGTCTCTCCCTCCCATGTGACTGATGATAAAGCCACATGGAAGAGGCGGCATATTATTCAAAAGAAACACCTACAATTAGTTCAAACATCTTGGCCACTTGTAGGGAATAAATAGAAGCTCAGTGCTATCCAAGTACAATAACTGATATCTAATGAAGAGGTAATTTTGCTCAATGAAGGTGTAACTTGCTGATGTGTTTGATCTGATTCTTCAGTTTCATTATTCCTCTAACAATAGCCTCTAGCCCCTCTGCTGCTCTGACACGGGCAGAAAGTCAAGGAATTGTTACCCCATTGCATGCTTCTGTCATGGATGCAGGGAACAAAGCAGGCAGCAAGAACAGGTGTTGCATAGCAACTTTGAAGGTTGTTTCTGGGGAGGCAACAAAAAGAGTCTCTTGTTCTGTTGCTTAATCTATGACACCTACACACAGCTCCTCTGGCAGCTCTATTAATACTACAGTTGTCTTTTCTCAGGTGAGTTCCTGCTGCTACAGCTCATCTGAGCTGAGGTGATCCTGAAGCCTCTGCTGCAGAAGATCAGATGAACATGAAAAGCTCTGTACACACTGCTGCCATTTCCCTTGCTCCTACTCTGCCCAAGCTACTAGATCTGAAGCAGTGCACTCCGGGCAGGTCCCACACAGCATTGAAACAAAGCTCCTGCAAGGGCCTGTTTTCTAGGGAAGAAGGCCAGAAAAATGCAGCACCATACTGGGAGGATGGATGTGGCTCCTTAGGAAGGACCCATACATTTGCCAATACGGGGAAAAGGTGGCATTCCACTGGCCCTGGACTATGTGTGAGAAGGCAAAACAGAGAGCTGCTGTTCACAACTGCACCACGACCTCTCACAGTTCTACTGTGGCTGTGCAAGTTTAAGGGCCTTCCAAAGAAGGAACAAACAACCCTGCCTTACTATGAGCACCACCTCCCTTCATCACCATTATCCTACAGTTTTTGTGGAAAGAAGCTAAAGTGCTTTTTTGGCATTGGATGAAGGCTCCTATATCCCCTCTTGATCAAGACAGGATCCTAGATCCTGTTTCACAAATTCCATAAACACAGATACAGTGAGGATAGGGACACATATACAGGAAAGCTGACTTGCTCACACCTACATGTACAGTAGCAGCCAGTGACCTATTTGGTTTGCACCAGCTGGATGCGGAGTAGCTCTGGTCTGGAAGATTTAGTGCTGAATTTTCATGACACCAAATCCAAACTACAAGCCCCAGCAGCATTGCCCTGAGCCCAGTTACACACTTTCTGACCTCTGGAACAGTACCAGCCTGGGTTTGACTGACATGAGGGTTATGCAGAAACCACCCATGGAGAAGCTGAGGAAAAGCTGGAAAGAGAAGAACCCTGGATAGCTGGTGCCTGTGGAAAGATGGAGTGAGAATTCCTTTTGTCCAAACCCAAACACAGTAATTTTCTGGAGAGCATACAGACCCTCGCATGTCATTGCAGTGCACACCCAGTTCCCACAGGCACAGACGCAGCGGTTGCACTCCACCTGGGTCTCTGCTCCATCCTCATAGGTCTCATCTTCCAGGGCACACTCTGAGGAGACACAAAGCAAGGGCAGTGCTTGTGAGAGAGCGAGCAGGCTAAAGACAACACACTTCGGAGATACCTTGAGAGAGAAGATGAAATTTAAGGGGAAGCCTTCCCTCTCCCAACCACCAGAAGTTTCCTCGTGACTAAAATATTCATGCTGAATTTGGTGAATGAAATCAGCCAAAATATAATTTGGGAAAGTCAAAGTTCTTTGTTTTTCATCCTCAGAACAACACATTTCAATTTTTCAATTCCAGATGAAATCTCAGTGTTGGATTAGTTTGAATTTCCTTATCTGTTATACAAAGGAAAAAAAACGTGAAATGAAAGCTTGGGTTATTTGGATCCAGGTGGGGATAAGTTGGGGAAATTATTTGGAAGGACAGTGAACTTTGAGATTGTCATCAGGGAGGCTCTCTGTGAAAGGCAGAGCATAGCAGGACTTTGGTCTGGTCTGACTTTCCTAAGTTATCCAGCCGTGAACTCCTCACATGACTGACCTCTGCACTGTTAAATACATGCCTTGACCTTACAACCATACCATACACGTTCAACCCAAGTCATTGCTTCTAAAATCCAAACCTTTCTCACCACAAGAGCTGCAGGAGCTCTGGGACAGTAAAAGCAGTACTGTCAACAATGCAGGGACAAAAGGCTGCTGTTGGACAAGAGGCAGGCATATATTAAAATTATCTCTGGCAGTGGATTTACAGCAACCAATGTCTGGCTTGAAGCTGATCTGTTTTCTTTCCTCCCTTCCCAGGACCCCTCTTGTTCCCCCAAGAGAAGTGAGGAGTTCCTACTTTTCTCTGGTGGGTTGAAGGATGGGCTGAGGCACTTGAGAAATTCATTGAAGCTGAGCTTCCAGTCAGCATTTTCATCTGACAGCTCGATGAGGGCATCTACGCAGAGTCCCCTGAAAGGAAACACAGAGGCTTGTTCTGCACAGGGCTGTGCTAGGCTGATCCCTGCTCCACTGTCTTCACAGTGCAAAACAGTAAAGTAAAACAAAGTAACAATGGTAAGACTAGGGAGACTCCAAGATGTGCGGCAGAAGTGGCTTCCCTAACTAAGGAAACCTCATGGGATACAGAGAAAAGAAAAACAGTCACAAAATACTCTCTGTCTGGCAACAGCCTGGGCAGTGGGGGGATATTCAGGACAGCAGGAATGGGACATCCACACTTGTTGACATCTACATGCTGTCACACAGGTAGAGATGCAAGCACAGCATAACCACAAGCAGTCCTTTCTGCACACAGTGGCAGACAAAGGAAGAGGGAAACCTCTCAAACTACAGGCTGCGTATGAACGGTGTTTGCCCACCATCTTCCTTGCACTGGATCTAGCTATTAGGCAAAAGGTGAGGGGAGTCCCCAGGAAAGCTAATTAGGAAACAGAAGGAAGATGACAAATCTTCTGTTATCCAACTCCCTTCTGGCTGCACAAGTGCTAGATTTAAGGCAAAAAAGGATTGGAATATGTGCCTAACATGAAGGGTAGAGATAGGACTGGTCCTCTTGTGGTGTTCACACCTGTTTAAGTAAGAAACCACTTCATACACAGTTAACTCTGTCAGTGCAAGCCCTGATATGTACCATGAGTGAATTCCCATGTTCCATTCTACTACATCTGCCCCTCTGGCATCCTGTCCACTGCCCACCTGAGCAACTTGTTGGTCTCCTGGTCCATGTAGGTGGTGATGTTAATGGCAGTTTCATTCTGCTCCACAAACTTCAGAAATTCAGTGGAGTCCAAGCGAGAATCACCATCATCAAAGCTCTGTAGGGGAATATGGGAAGATGTGAGAGGCTCTCATTTATCAAAGTACATTCTCCTTCTTCCTCTTCCATATGTACATAGGCTTTTGAAACTTTAGTGAGACCAGTTCCATTATCCCTGTTTTTCACAAAGAAAGAGGCTCAGAGAAAAGCAGCAACATGTCCACATTAGCCTCAGAATGAGAGATATGATCCTAGCCTTGTTCTCACAGATAAGCTACACTGCCTCTCATTCACCTCCTGCTGCTTGATTTATGGCTCTAACCCTATTTCTTCTCTTTGTTTCAGCCAGCTCTAAGCTTTCATATATACCTCCTGCCTTAAAGCAGACCAGCTGCATTCAAGGAGGTGTCAGCTTTCCAATATGTGTAAATCCAAAGCTGTGCCTGGACTCTGACAGTGACAAAAGGGAAAAATCACAGGAAGCAATTTTCTGCTGATACCAGGGAAAAAATTTAATGCAATAGCACAACACCTCACCATCAACTTCTTAAGGTCCTGACAAGACTCCTGGCACTGAAGAGCAGTGTTTTTTAGCCCCAAAATCCTGGCTGTACTCCCAAAGAAGTAATTGCATTTTGCTTTCCTGTTTGGAGATGTGACACCACAGTGCTGGGCACTCAGCAGGAATTGCTGTGCCCCCTCAGAGACAGCTGCATTGCTGTGAGTGGAAAATTAATCCTGCACACAGACTGCTGCCACCTAATTTTTGCTGTGTGATTGGGGCAGGTTGCTGTGGCTCCTTGTGTAGTGCTCTCAGGAATGCTGGAATAGACACTGCCTGTTGTTACCTCTATGTGTTTCAGGAAAAATATCTAGGGCTAGGGAAATTATCCTGCATAACTGCTCCACATGTCAACTTCCACTAGACTTTGAAGCCTCTTGTCCTGCCTTTGTTTTTTTTTTTTTTTTTTTTTTTTTTTTGGTGAAAATGACTGCAGTTCTCTTAATGACCCAGACTGTTAAGTGAGTTTTCTTGCCTTTCAAAGCTATGGTCTACACGAAGGCATTCCCACAGAGATCCCCCAAAATGGAGCAGCTTCCCACTACTGGCCTTGCTCCCCTTGAAATAATGTCCTTCAAGGTCATGGCCTGCTTGACAAATAAAGCACATCCCACTGAGCCCCACAGGTCAGGCTTCCAGGAGGGAAAGAGCTTAATGCCACACCTACCAACCTTCCCATCAAGGAGAAAAGGCAAAAGCTTCATATCCGCTATGCCTCCAGTGTTTCCTACATGCAGGACAGGAATCAGGCCATTTTTAGGAATGCAGAGCATGAAGACCCCCACAGCTTGGTAAGACAAAATTCCTCCAGTGACAGCAGACACTTGTTACTGACACAAATTTCTGTGTTTGAAGCTATTTAGTTTGCTTTGCCTTGATTTGTCCCAAGTTGTTCCAAACTCTGAATTCTGCTTTAAAAATATTTCAAAGCTTTAAGAATAAGGTAGTTGAAAAGGTGGATTACCATCTGACAGAGAATCATTAATGTTGGAAAAGACCTCCAAGATCATTGAGTCCAATCTCTGATTGAACACCTCCTTATAAACTAAACCACAGCACCGAGTGCCACATCTAGTTGTTTCTTGAACCCTTCCAGGGATGGTGAGTCCACCACCTCCCTTGGCAGCCACTCTTTCCTCAGCCTGTAGTGCTGCCTGGGATTATGACCCAAATGCAAGACCCGGCATTTGGCCTTACTGAACCTCATACTGTTGATCTTGGCCATGGAAATCCTCCCTTTGGTACAAACAGAGGTATTTCTGTGCCATAAGAGCTCTCACCCAGTGGCTGAGATCAGTGCTCCAGAAAAAGTGGGGCAGTAAAGGGAACATGAGGCTGCCTGCCCTTGAGCTGCAGCCTCAGGGTATTGCCAGCACACTGACAGGCGTGGGGACAGCGGGTGTGAACGGCTTGTGTGGTGACAGTGGAACAAGCCTGTGGCTGGCTCATGCATTTCAGCAAAGCCCACAACCTGGGGAGACCTGTGAAAGTGACTGGGGACAGCACATTTGCAGGGAGAGGGACTGACACAGGACACTGCTGGTTTTGGGTGCTGGCAGGCACGGACAGGAGTGCCCAGGGCAGTGGATATCACAGACAGAGCAGCATGAAAGGCTGCAAATGTGAGGATGCTCTGTGAAGCGAGGAGACCAGCTCCTCTGTCTCACCAGGGGGTGCCATTGCCATGGCAAATTTGCTTGCAGTGCTAACTCCTGTCAGGCACCATTAATCTCTTGCTGTCAACAGCTCATGATTTAAACGCTCTCCCCTCTTCCCCACCTGCTCCTCCAGCTCCATCCTGAACACTTTGAAGTCTCTGTCAGGAGCCAGGCATGAGGGGGAGGGACACAGCAGTGCATGTGGCAAGAGCATGAGAGAAGCTTGGGATCTGCTGGTTACAGAGGGACAGACTTACAGGGAGGAGGGAGGAACAGGAGTATTGCAAGACCCAAGACTCAAGTGGCTCCTTTCACCCTGCAGAGTACTAGGGAACTGCCAGCTCTCAGCCACAACTGGAACATATTCCTTGAAGCCGCCAAATGTCCCCTATACCCGTCTCAGCATGGCCTTGGGACTATCTGGAACAAAGGATCAGTAGCCCCTGCCCCAGCTTCCTGCATTTCCAGCACTTTCACCTTTCTTCCTGTGGCTTTACCCCTGAGATTAGTTCTCCACTCTGCTATAGGCACATGTGGTTTGCCCTCCTCCTTTTCCCCAGGGCACGTCAGACACCAGGAGCCAGAAATGCTCAACATCTGGTTGTCACAAGCTGTGGCAGTGGCTGCTGCAGGCAGCCTATAACACATCAGGCTGTAGGACTTATCAGATCCCTGTGGTCCCCAGTTCCACAGGCACATCATTCACTGGAGCCTCTCAGCTGGGGACACAGCAGCTGTTATGCAATGACCAGGCAAGAAATGTTGTCTGTGCTCTGAGGCAGGTGCTGCTCTACTTGCCTTGAAATATTTGTCCAGGATTTCACTGTAGTTACTGCCCTTGGAGAACCACCCATCTGGGATAATCTCAGCTTCCAGCCACTGGATGACCCGGCGACGAAGCTCGTCCCTGTCCGACTGGTAGCAGACAACTGTAATGGGAGACAGTGCAGCAGAAGGAAAAACAAGAGCGAGAGAAATCAAGCTGGCAGGGAGATCACAGAGAGAGGACTGGCAATAAAAGCCAGCCAGCCCACCCTGATGGCAGCTCACAGGCCCTCTATCCGGTCCTTGGAGTTACATCACTGCCAGACCCAAGCAGATGTGTCATGTGCTGCATAGCAGATGGGCTGTTGGTGACACCATGTGGCAAGGCTGGAAAACAACACTCCTGCCAAAGCTCTTCCTTCCCATTCCTCAAGCTTGTGGAAGAACAACCTGGAACTGACTCATCTTGGTGTGAAGAGTCCCAGACTGAGTGAGGAAGGTAACCGACAATGTCCACAGGCTTCTTGACACTGCGTAAAATTGTCATTCAGCTGTCAATCCTAAAAGACCAAAACCTCTATCATCTCCAAGGGTGAAGACTAGACTGAGCAAGCCTTTCTACCACTCTGTCTCCAAGACTTGAATTTTAGGGCCTACTGTCTCAGGAAATAGTTTCTTCAAAGCCCTGATTTGTCCACTCCAAAAAGTTGGGCCTGTTCACTCACAGTGCTTACCAGTGTCACAGGTTTCTCCAGGGCAGTTGTGTGCTAGTACAAATCATGCATTTAGAAACAAAACTGAAAGCCTAACTGTGACTTGTCACACCTGCCCAGTGGTCAGTGAGGCCAGGAAAGGAATCAGTGTGCATTCACATCACTTACACACACTAAGGATCTTCTAAATCCAGTGACTACTATCACAACCAGATGGAGAGATGAAAAAAAACCAGCTCTGTAGGGATTCTGCATGTTTAATTTTGTAATTCTTTAAAACTGCTTTAGAGTGGCAGCTGAGCTCTGACATGGTCCTTTCTATTTAGTCTGTATGAGGCTTTGCTCTCATCTGTCCTAGGATGTTAAAGCTGATGATTATAGAGCTCCAGTACTTAGAGGTCAAGAATGGGAAAAGGCTCTCCTGAAGACAAGCCATGGCCATAAAATCCAGTGTTAAGTACACATGGCAATACATAAGGGGAGAAACCGAGCACAGGGAATCAAAGAGACTTATAATTTAGGTGATCATAGAATCATTTAGATTAGAAAAGACTCTTAAAATCATCCTGGTGGCTGATGGTACAGACAGTTCAGCTGCACCTCCTGACTCTCTGCCTCTGCACCCATTGGCTCATCACTCCTAAAGCAAAGTTTCCTTTTAAAAGAGTGCTCTTGGAGCTGGGGACAACAGCTCCACAGTTATGGTCTTGGATCCCCAATGAAGTAGGTGAAAGAGTGCTCCATCCCTCAGTCTGGGTGATGAGCACAGTTTGAGTCCCTGGGGACAAACCAGCTTTCATTGCACCTTGTCTATGCTGAGTCCCTGAGACATCCCAGCACAGTGAAAAGCCCAGGAGATGTATGAGCTCTGAAAGGTTACCCAAGAGTGAAGAGTTGGGCCATCACATTTCAGCTGATTTATCAACTCCGACTCTTCTACAGCCCACGCAGGATATAACTTTTACACAGAGCTCTGCACACACCCAGCACGCCCTCCTCCCATCTCCCAGAGCATACAAATTCATACAGAGGTCTCAGCCAAACAGGAGACAGTTTCTTACCTGGACTTGCAGCTGGGTTCTCAGACTTCTTCTCTGTTAATGGAAAGACAGAAGAGGACATTTCTGATACAGTGTGCAGCAATACAAATCTCTTCCCACCACAGGTAAAAGCAGAGGAACCTGAGAGTCTTTGGGTATATGAGGGCCACACACATGATTGAGGGGCTGGGATCCCCTGAGGAGATACTGAGGACAATTTAGACTGAAGAATTGAAGGCTCAGGGACAATCTCATCAGTGTTTATAAATATGATGGAAGGAAATGAGGAAGATTGCACCAGACTTTTATCTGTGGTATCCAGTGACAGGGCAAGAGACAGTGGGCACACATTTAAACAAACACATGAAACTCTGTCTGAACACAAGAAAACCATGCAGCTGGTATGTGTGTGTATGTGTGAGTTAAACAGCCCCATTGATGAGGCAAAATCCTTGCTCCTAAAGTTAGTGAGGTTCCTTAATGAACACAGATGATAGTATTGGTTTTAGGAGTTTATCCTCAGAGCATGACTTTTCCCCAGCAGTTAAACTGAGACACTTACTTGGCTGAATCCAAAAGCTTAGAGTAAGGCAGCAGGAGCAAAAGGTTTCCCTGCTCTCCTGAGTGCCACACTTCCAGAAGCTTAGGGAGACAATAGCTGCCAGGTTCTCCCAGTCAAGGTGTCAGGGTTTTTAGTGCACTAATGAGGGCCTTAATGATCCTGCTGGCCTCACCTCGAGCCTCCATCCATACTCTAACCGTGAGCCCTGAGGATCCATTTCATATCTGATGTCTCAACTCCTAATCCTTGCCTGTGATTATTATGTTGTCGCCATGCTTGTCTCCAGCTCTGTTGCAACCACTCTCTTCCATAGACTGTTGATCCAGGCCCTGACCTGGTGACTGTGTTCCTTACCTTGGTCTCAGCCCTGCTATGGACTGCATCATTATGAGCTTGTCTGGCTGTTGTCTGATTCTGGTTACCAGAATCACCAGCCCTGACTTCACAACTGGATTTCAGGCCTGCTTCATCACCACCAGCTTGCTGGTCATCTGGACTCTTGCTTGAATCTGGCTACTGTTCAGAGGCTTGCCCTGTTTAGCCCACCCAGCAACTGTGGGGCAAGGTCTTGGCTGGTGAGGCCTCTGCCTTGCCTTGTTGTCATGCTTGCCTTCCAACTCTGTGTCCCTGAGAGTGCAGGCAGCCCTCCCTGCCAGGGTTACCTTTGCAGTGGCCATCATAATCCACCTGGATCTTGGAGCCGGTGAGGCAGGCGTCACGGTGCAGCTCACAGTGGTTCAGGTACGTCTTGCCATTGCTCCCACACACAGGCCTCTTGTGAGGTTTGCATTTCTGGGGGAGAGCCAGAGAACACAGCATTTCACCTGCCTCCTTGGGACAGCCAGAGGGAGGCAGGTGAGTCCAACCATCAGCCCAGCTCAAGGGAAGCCCTTGGCATAGTCCCCTCAGCCTGTTTGGAACAGGCTAATTCACCCTCATTACCCCAGAAAAAACCCACACAGGGAAGTTCTGTGGGTGTGAGTTCAAAGGCCTCACTTCATCCCAGTTTCCATCACCACCAATATGACAGGAGTCTTTCTGAAAGCAGACCCCTGCAGAGAAATCAGTGCTCAGCATAAATATGGAGCATAATCCTGCCACTGTTGCTCCATGTGCCATGGCTATGCATGCCCAAAGTTGTTTCTGTGCCTCTGCTTCTGTTATCTGCACTTGCTTGGCTCCATTGCACCTCTCTGTAGACTCTGCTCCACCCTCCTGCAACCACATGGCAGAATAAGCCATCAGCCATGAATGAACAGCACAGCCTAGAGCAAAGAGAGAGTTCACCATTGCCACTGTTCAGGCTATGAGCTTCTTTCCTCTGTCCCTTTTGGTCTGCCCAAGCCTACCCAGAGCGAGACAGACTCTCTTCCTACTAAACGGGGCATTTCACTCTCCAGTGCCCAGGCTGGTCATGCCAGAGCTGCCAGCTCTGAGGACAGGGGGAACAAAGAGCCACATGGCCATCCCCAGGAGCCAGGCAGAAATGTTTTGAAGGCATGGGGCAGAGTGGAGTAGGGAGACTGTGTTTCTACAGCTGGGAAACTCTTCTAATCATCTCTGACTCCCTGCTGGATAAAGCTATTAATTCTTACAGCACTCTACCACAATTATTTCCATCTTTAAAAAGCTGATTTTTATTAGGGTGCTTGTAACCTCCTCAAACAAGACACCAGTGGGGGCAGGCTGTCTTGGAGCTCACAGACCATTCCCTAGAATGCCCCTCAAAGCCAGCTGCATATCCATATCCCACTGGGCTTTCCCAACAAAAGACCTCCAGTCTCCCGTGCATGTAGAGACCCTAGGCAGTCCTGCAAGCAGCACAGCTGTGAGTCCCAGACTACACCTACCCTACAGGGCTCTTGGCCCACACAACACTGGAAACAGTCCCACTGTTTGACGAGCCACTGTGAATTTTCAGCTGCTTCAAAACAGCCCTAGCCTTATTCCATCACAGGATCTTTCCAGGGACAGAAACCCACTGGGGAGCTGATGGAGGTGACACCTGTCCCACACACAGGTGCTGTACCTCAATGCACAGGCAGGTTGGCTCTCCCTTCTCCGTCACTGCACACTCACGGCCAGCTCCACAGAAAACATTGGCACAGATCTTAGACTTGCTCCTTGGCTCTTCCTGCAAGACACAAAGTTAGAGACAGAAAATACATCATCACCCAAAATACAGAGGAGTAATAACATAGTTTAAAAAAAATAACACACTTAACTGGTATCAGGACAAGAGGTACCATGGTGTTAAGGTGAGGGTGACAGAAGAGAGATGTGACTTCAACAGATGGACAGCTCAGACAGTAAGAAGGAGCAGACACAAGAACAAGGGCTACAGTCCCAAGAATACAGGGTTTCCTTCAGGTCATTCCTGGAAAATCACCTGGGAGAATTGGAGCAAACATGAGCAAGAGGAAGTCTACCAAGAATGGCAATAATAATTTGCTCATGTCAAGGACTGCTGTCTTTAAAATTTCTTTTCATGGAGGGTAGGGAGCAGAAATGTCTTTGCTTGAGACACTTAGGAAGAGGGTGAACATATCCCTAGAGAAAGGTACAATACAAACAGGCAGAAGAAATTGCCATCAGGCACCAGATAATGTCCTTGTCACAAAAAAGTCACAAAATTACATGTCCCATTATCTTGCTTTCACTGGTCAAGATTAAACACTTTAAAGGAAGAACACTGTCATGGATGAGATAATTATTCAGTAATCCTCCCATAATGAAAATTCCTTCCTGGTTCCTGACAGCCTGCAGTTGACTTATGCCCTGCAGCACAATTTATATGCTTTGCAGTTTTCTCCTAGCCAAAGTCATCACAAAAAAGTCATTGTTGTTCACATAACTGTCAAATATTTTCTTTTTTTTTTCCCTTGGAGTCCCACAGTATTCCTAAACTGGTGACATCTAGCATGGAATATTTCCATAGTTTAATCATGCTTTTGATACAACCACCACTTATTTTTATCCATTTAATGCCTTTTTAAACAGACTTTTAAAAGAGAAGGTAGTTCCACGGGTTCAGACTTTGAAGAACTTGGCTTAATTCCCTGCTTTGTCATTAATTTCCTTTGTGATTCTCATTTCATCTAACATTTCCCACCTGTATGTTGAATATCTGGTTTATGCCAGCAAACTGGCTTCTGCAACAGTTTTGGATGAGAAAGAAGATTGAGGAATGAAAAACAATCAGTGAGAGTCAATCACATCTGTTGTGTTTCTTCCATCTAATACAAAAATGTTTTTTCACCTTCTCTGCTGATTTGTGACACCTTTGTACCTGGATCACATATTTTTGAAAATAGGTCATGAAAAAGGAACAGAATTTTTCAGAAGAACAAGCATTATTGACAAATGCTGAACACATTTTTTCCTCCTGTTTCTTCTTTATCCTAATTTTTTGTTTGTTTTGCCTTTAAACCACAATTTCACAGAGAGCTGCTGTCTTTACTGAACAGCCCACAGAGACAGCCAGATCATTTTCTGAATAACCTGCCCTGGTCTTCAGAATAGTTTGTTTGCTGGCCTACTGCACAATTCATCAAATCCAAGAAGGTCTTTTCAAAGCACTGCAGGAATCCCTCCAGGTTCACATAGTGACAAACATCTTTCGTAGTCTCTGCAGGTGTTCCTATTTTGCTGCTTATTCTGTCAAATATGGTATTTGGACATGCCAGTCTTAGCTGAGAAATGTATCCCACATCCCAGGCCTGTTCTCCCCAGGAAGACAGCATTCTCCCTCTGCCTTTTCATCTCCTTTCACATATTGTTTCTGAGCTACATCCACCTCTCTCTAGTCACCTTCCAGTGGAGGGCTGGGGTAAATGAATTGGGGTGGGACGGAACAACGGGAGTACTTCACTGCACAAAGCAACCTCCTGCAACTCAGGGCAGGGAAGAAAGAATAGCTCATTTTGCAAAATGCACAAAGAAAAACCCAAACTGTCCAAGACTGGAGTCTGACTTTGGACACTCACACACCTAAAATACGCTGTAGCTGATCCATTTATGGGGTTTTGAACAACGTGTCAATCCCTTCAAGCAAAGACAGAAAAAAGCAGCTGGTCACGGCTTTGAATGGCCACCCAGCGAGGTCTGTAATCCAGGTGCCTGGCAATAGATGGCAGTACACTGCCTCGCCCATGGACAGGCAGGACTGCCAGCAGCCACTTCCCATCCATGCCCACCGATGCCAATCAAACCTGCCTTTTGATTCCTGGCTGGGACTTAGGGCACTGCTACAATGCAGCTGGCCTCAACATGCATCCATAGTGCCTGAGCTCAGGTTGCAGGACTCCCCTCCCCACGGGAGCTCACTTGGAAACCCAGTTTCCAATGTGGCTGTCCACAGCTCCCCTTCCTGGTAGAGCTAAAGCCCAGGAACCATCCCACAGCTCTTCCATTGGAACCTTGGCTGGGGATGCTGGCAGGGTCACACCGCCAGAACAGCTTCTGAAGACACCCTGCCACCTGCCAGGCTAGAAGACCACATTACTCTGATTTTTCTTATTAATCAAAGCAACACAATTTTCTGGTTGCTTCTTCTTATTGCCATAAGTTGCCCTAGACTGGCAGGGGGTTGGAGCTGATTGCCACATTCCAGCATGGCTTTCCCCACCTCAGGATTCAGCCAGAGGAAGAAAGGAAGCAAGCTGAGCTCTGTCTGCCTGCCCTCTCACTCTGGGACAGGGTTTCTCAAACTCAGCTGTGGCATACCACAGGGTGGGAGCTCCTTCTAGCAGCTCTTGGCTGCCTTCCCAGCAAATGTGGGAGTCTCCTGTGCACAACTGAGAGTGTAACAGGGACAGAGGTGGATGACTGGATGAGTACAGTGGGAGTCTGCGAATGAGGCTTTATAATCTCCCAGTTCTCTGGTGATCTCCCAGAAGCTACCAGCCAAACTGGTTTCTTGTGACAGATACTCTGATCTTACCTTAGACATTGTCATGTTTGCTTTTTATAAAGCTTCACTTGCTGGAGTCATGTGAGTGAGGATGGCAGCTGCCACTTTAATATTAAATAGCTCATCCTTGCACCTACCTTGTAAAAGCTTGAAAATATGAACTGCAAATTTTTAAATTTTAGATTTTACTAAAAGACTCCACAGTGTTTCAACATCATTGCCCTTAAATTAATTGGTATCAGGATTTGGGATGTGGAATCACAGCTTTTACACTGCTTTGTCTCGGAGAGCTGCCACTGCCTTTTCTGTCATCCTGTGCTTGGGAAGTGTTCCCGTTCCAGTCCACAGCGCGCTCAGGCAGGCGGAAGGGAAAGGGCAGAGAGTTGTTATTAATTGCTGCACGGTGGCATTTCCACTTCATGCCTTGGCAAGGCACTTCCTCTCTCCTGCCTCGAGTGAGGTGCCCAAGCTCTCTCTCTGGACAATGCTTTTATGTACTCCTCTGCTGCCCAGAGGGCAAGTGAGAAGGTGTAAAAGCAGCGAGGATGAAGCCAGGGCAGGAGCGCTTGTGCCTTTGCAATGTTTGTCACAGCACAGGGGCACTCTGACTCTTCACTCTTCCCAGACATCTTGTCTGGCAAAGACCATGGAGAAAGCTGTTGCCAACAACTCAAGGGTCGGAAGTTCAGGGCAGCTAGGCAGTGTCCTGTCTGCTTGTCTACTGAATGGGAACGCACAATGCTTTTGGAGGGCTGAGAAGTATAACCCTGTGGATGAAGGTTCTTGCATGATAACAGGCAAACACTAAGCAGAAGACCTGAGCTGACAGTGCAGAGAGTCACATGCAATGCCTCTGCCTCAGATGTTGCCTCCTGAGGAGCAAGGAGGAAAAAGACATTTCCAAGGCACCCGCAGGCAAGAAAACCAGAGGCAATGCCAGTGGTGAAGGATCACCATGGCAACCAGCAATGCAGGGCCTCAAGGTGGAGAGCTAAAATTAGGAAATTAGGCAGTGGAAAGAGCTGTTGCTCATCTCTGGCAGCATCTGGTGCTGAGGAGTTGGACCCCCAACACAGACTAAGCACAGATGTCCGGAGCATTTCCGAGTCCCTGTCTGCGCCTGGACGTGCAGGACCGAGTGTGACTTGACCCACCAGTGCAGTGCCACATGCAGGTCTGCACAGGATCCCAAGGTCCTGCGAGGTGCTGTGCCTGCTCAGCACTGGTGGGACTGCATGGAAACAATGCAGTGTCTGCAGCGAGATACAAGTGATTGCACGTGACAGAAAAGAGGTATTGTGGCTCCTTGCCTTTGCAAAGGAATTGCCCACTGCAGCTCTCCCTCCTCCCCTGGCCCCTGTTGAGCCGTGACTGTCTAGTGTCCCTTGGTGGGAATCGGGACTTTCCCAACCAGCCTGTGAAAGTGGAAACCATGAAGAATTCAGTGACAAAACACCTCTGTAAGGAAGAACAAGTTTCCACCTGCAGACAAGAGCTGTGACTGCAGCTCCATGTCCACAGTGCCCCGCTGCCTGAAGAGAGCAGCAGGGATTACTGCCATTAAACACATTCTGGGAAACAAGCAGAGAGATTGCCCTGCTACTAGGTGGGGAGTTAATGTGCTTCACAACAACCCCTCATACTGCCTTGTTTTCTGCGTATCTTTCCATACAAAATAGCCTCTTGGAGGCCTCCAAAGTCTTTTTCTCAGCAGCCCACACTGCATTGGAGAAATGCTACCTACTGTCCTGCTCCTATTGATACAAGTAACAACCTTTTCTGCTACCAGCAGTGAGGGCAGGTCTTTTCTTCATTTGGCATCACTTTCTGGAAATCCATAAAATTACTTGACCCTCACATAATGCTCTGTGCTGCTTGCTGTAAAATCAAGGCTTTGTAGTTTTGCCTTGCGTGATGTGCAAGGAAATCAAAGTGCTCTAAAGCTGGAGCACTGAAAGCTCCTATGGGAGGCAATCCCATGTATTATACAAGCTCGAGTATTACACAGATAAGGCAAAAACTAAAGGGCACCAAAATGATGTCTGGGATTGCAAGACATGCACAGATTCTCACGCCTCAGGGAAGGCAGCAGCAAAAGCTAGGTACAAGTTTTCAGATATAATCAGTCCAATTTGCAATAGACTCCCCTCCATGCAGTCAGAGAGAAATAAGCTGTGCAGCTACGTATTTCTGCCAGTCCTCCCTACATCTTCCCATCCACATCCCTTCTGCCTGTTCCCTGCCACAACTAACATGGGAGTAGGGATGTAAGGGATCTCTGAATGTGCCAAGGTGCCACCTATAAACTGCATAGCCTGCACAATTTCTAAACCAACTCAACATGCAGCCATGAAATCTAGTGCCTTGTCTATCTGTTGTCTTGGCAATGTTTGCTTCTGAATGTAGAAAGATTTGCAAACAAAGGCAGCAGGTCAACCATGCAGAAAGCTGAGATCAGCTATGTCTCCTGACTCCCAAAACTCCCTCGTCTCCAAGAGCAGGGAGGGAGAAGCACTACATTGTGCTGCAACATTCAAAAAGAGATGCCTGGGCAGCAGAGCAGCTCAGGGGGCAGTCAGGAAAATTTACCAACTCCTGTATAGTGATGGCACTTAGAAAGCATTTGGCTCGTGTGTTTCAACCCATTACCCAAGTGTTTCTCCAGGTGGAACAGCTCTTTCGGCAGCAGTGTCCTCTGGCAGAGCTCCAGGGAGAGCAGATCCCATGTTCACTGGAGGGCACGAAGGGGGCAGACGGTTGTCACCTCTGGTCATCTGTGCAGCTGGCTCTGGCAGCATGTTTGTCCCGTTGTTCTGGTTTGCAACTAACAAGCAAAGCACTCATTCCTCCCTGCAAACCTGACCCAATTCTTGTGGCAGCTCCCTGGATCCACTAACACTCTGGTGTGATGGTGCGGAAATTTGGCAGCAGCACAAACTGAGCAGATTAGTGTGAAACAAGCAGGCACCCCTGACAATGGATTTGCCATAAATAGGTAAGGTGGCCATTATAGTTTTCCTTCCTTTGGGCTACTGCCTCAGGTTGGAAGAAAATCCACACAAATTATCTCAAATTCTTACTTGGAAGACTTGAGTTTCATTTAGCAAAAATAAGATGGAGATAGGCCCAGCAAGTGGGGACTGAGTCATGTCATTCCCAGTTCAGCTCTCCAATAAAACCAGACATCATCAGGACAATCCCAGGACATCATTACTATTGGGATGGTAGGCTGTGGAATACTACATACTCTAGTCTGGAGGGAAACCTGCTGCCAGAGGTTGCCGTACACATTGGTGCAGGGTCATCTCTTGAACGCTCCTTTTGGGCTGGTGTTTCCTGGACTCAAAGTGAAAGTGGCACCCTCTGGAGCTCTTCCCTCCCCTGCTGCAGGAGATCCCCACCCATCTCTGGGGGGCACATAGTACATGTCCTGCTGCTCACACCAGCAAAGGTGTTGCTGGGCAACTGGAAAGGCTTAAAAACAGGCTATCCCCGAGCTAGTTAGGTAAAAAAGAAGAGACGTTTGTCAGGCAAAGTCCGGACCAGGGCTGGATTCCCCAAGGGATTGTGACCAGCTTCATTTGACAATGTTCCCGATGCTGACAATATCCTCTTTCTAGGGCGTTGGTATGGGGTCCATGCTGGATACAGAGGGGTCTAGTGCCATATGAACTGCAGGATTACTCCTCCCCCAAATCCTAAAGCCATCCTGTAAGCGGCAGAACTAATGAAGGCCAGTTTCCAACAGCTCTCTCTGCACGGCCTGTCTGTCAGCTGGTTACAGGGCAGCTCATGGACTCCTTCCTCAGGGGAGGTCTTCGCAGGCCCCTCTCATTAAGGCAGTCACCTAGAGTCACAGAACCAGCTGGATCCCATTATCTCGGAGGCCTCCACTGCTTTATCAGCTGTGCCGGAAACAGGCCCATAGATCCAAGCCTCACTGGAGGCCAGAGACAGGCAGGCAGACACAGACAGCCTGCTGACATAGCTTTGCTTCCTTGGGGAACCAGGCAGTAATTCCTTTGCAGAGCCCCACAAAACACTTCTCTGGCTCAGCCTCTCTTTCTTGACAGACTCAACGCCACTACTGCTTGCAGTCCTGAGGACAGATCCTCACTCCAGGCCCCTGCCATGAATCCAGGCCCCCTGCTGTCTCCCTGCCACTGACCTTTGTGCTTCCCTTACAGCACTTTCTTTGTGTTGGAGGAGAGACCCCATCTCACTTCTGCCCCCTCAGAGCTCCCATCACTAGGGCATTTCAGCCAGCTTCAATCAAGGGCTGTGAACAGCAATCTGGACACAGTGTCAGGAGCTACTGCACTCCCTGTGGGATGCCTGCCATGGAGGAGCATGTGACCCAATCCACCAAACCACACAGCTAGATATCGGCCAACCCCTCCTTGCAATACTTTGTCCGTATCTCTTTCTATTCTCAACTGACATCTAGGACTGGCTCTCTTAAAACATCACACCAAGTGCAACCCCTCAGAGGCTTTTGAATGCTTGTGAGATGAATATTTAATGGCAGCTGACTTTCACTAACGGGAAACAAGCCAGACCATACATCTCTGCACATGCTGGGAATCAGGGTGTGTTCCCAGGAAATCTGGACACAGAGAAAAGAAGGCAACAGAGGAAAGAAACTGCAACTCCCAGAGCTCAGAGGATGTTCCCTCTCTGCAAACCTGTACCTCACCCATTTGTGTGAGACCCTCCCTGACTTGCTGGCTGTTCAGTCCACAGTCCATGGATCAGATGTGTCCATCATATGAGCATTGAGCAGGAGAGTGGCTGAGGCTCTGACTGACCTCTGTGATAACGGGGGCCCTTCAGGTCAGTGACCTCTACGAGAGGCCATGGAAAAACATGGCTTGTGAAAACCTGCTTGTAGGAATTCGTCCATGACTCTGTCAGGGAAATGAAGATGTCTGATGCTTGTACTGCTACTGAAAAAGACAGCCTGGGCAGCATTGCCTTCCAGACAGTAGCAGGATGGATACAGAGCTCTACCTCCCCACTGGCCCCTGTGGAGACATGGCCTGGACCCCTGGCAGGGACAGCAACCCTCACAGGCCAGCCATGGCTTTCTCATGTCCCACAGTGAGCAGGAAGAAGTTGGTGCCTGCACAGAAAGGGAAGCAAGAGCTGGGAAGAAGGAGGGGTTTTTCCCCACAACCTAATCAAAGGCAGAAAGGCATCTGCCAAACAGCTGATGTCTCTTACAGCGTGATGCTGCTAAAACAGTTACGGAGCCAGGCACACCTCTCGGGGACTCCGGTGTGCAAGGATTCTGTTTTCCCTTTTAAGCTGGAAGGAATGTCTGTGCTCTGGCCCCCACAACCTCATATTTTCCACCACAAGGCAGTGACCAGTGAGGCCCCATTAGGGGAACAATGACATGAGAGTCTGGGGATGAGGAAATCTCTCCTGAAAATAAGTCTGGAAAATGGCTGCTAGAAGGAAGGGAGCTTGCATCTGGCAGCACTCTCACTCCTGCAGCCTCACTCTGCTGCTCAGGCAAAAACACTCCTTATACTCACAGCTTCCGAAGTGTCATGGCCCAAAGCTGCACTGTCTCTCAGCACTACTCCCTCCACCTATCCCTACAGCATCTCTGGAAGAAGGAGATTTATCCCCTTTTGCTGCATCATGTGGTGAAATTGCCAGCTTTCCCACAACCACCGGGATCTTTCTTGCTAGTTCTGGCTCCCAGCAAAACATGGAGGCAGGAGTTCAGACTGTTTTGAGCCTACCAAACCAGCTGAAGAGGCTTCAGCTGTAAGCAGGACAGAATCAGTCCCACAGGAGGAGAGGACACGATGCTCTGCTGCACTATGGTTCTTAAAAGGAGGAATCAAGTTAATCGCTTTGTATTTGGATAGAAAAATAACCCTCATGCACAGGGAAGCATCGCAGTGCACATGAAAGGTCCTAACTAAAGTTAGTCCCACAGGGCCTTAGGGATGAGATTGGTATCATCCTCTCATGACAAGACTGGAAAAGAAAGGCCCAAGGGACAAGACTTGCTCAAGAATGACCAGAATACAGCAGCTCAGCTCCCTCTGCTCTCTGGGTGGAAGCCAGGACTACCTCACTGTGATACACAAGTCATACTCCTCATTGGGGCATCATTCTTCTTCCCAGATCCTGAGCTCCTAGGAATCACAATTCTCCATCCTATTTTGTTTAAAACAAAAGTAAGAACAAGACCAGCATGTACTCCTGAATTCCAACAGGAAGGTGACGTTCTGTATGCGGGTAGCGCATGAGACAAGTCACAGCACTTAAGAGTGGTCAGAGGAAGCCTTTGACAACAGGAGGATGAAGGAGGAACATGAAGGAGGAACATGAAGGAGGAACATGAAGGAGGAACATGAAGGAGGAACATGAAGGAGGA